>SJYV01018739.1:1004421-1031291 GCA_006410875.1 Neotragus pygmaeus | reverse complement strand
GAGGGGAATCTCTTAAATCAGAGGATCCTAGAACCCAGATTTTTGGAGAAAGTAGAAACCTAGATTTTTACACAACATTCATGATTTTTAAATGTCAGTATTTCAGATATGCATGCTTGTCTGTGGTACTGCACCAGATTCAGCCTGAGGCTGTTGGGCTGTGACCTCTGACTGAAAGGTTTCCGAGCTCTGATTTCTAGGTAAAAAAGCCAGACTTTACCACTTGTTTTAGAAGTCATTGCTTATTTGTTTTTGAACCTTAACCTGCTCAGCCTTCTTTTTACATTTGAAGAAATAAGAAGAAATTTGTATTAGAATAAAACAATGGCAGAACTAAAATTAGACTGACTGCCTTGTTTTCCTTGAAAGCTTCCATTTCAACTTTTCTGACTAGATTATGCTTTAAGAAAGCTTTTACTGCAGATTCTATGGCATTTTCTTTCCAAAAAAATGTTGTGATTTTTATTTGCTAATTTTAAGAGTCAGATTTTGTCTGTTGGTTTAATTTAAAAAGGAAAGGAAGTATCTTATTTTGGCTAGTCTCTCTATCTAAGGAGTTAACTTTGCAAAATGCCACAAGGTGAGGTCTTGATTTATCCTGGAAAGTGTAACACCTGCTAAGAAGGAAATGCTCTACGATTTAGGTGTGAATGAAATGATTTTAGCAGTAGGATCAAGTCATGCTGGAAGGAGTTTGATGTGGTTCTTCTCTCTGGACCATTCAGTTTCATAACTGATCTTGTCAGGGACACATCAGTATACATATTTGTTTTAGGTGGTGAATACCTTGTAATGTTTGTTTCTTTCTTCATGAAGTAGTACCAAATAATGATGATGCGAGTAATAAATTTCCATTTATGTTAGAATGATATGAGATTAGATCTACTGATAAATGAAATCTGCTTTACTGACTTTCATTCATCCATAAAATAAGCATTTATTGTGAATCTGTTATTATGTAGAGATGCAAAGATAAGTCAACAAAATACTTTAAAGTTGTTCAATTTATAGCACATAGGTAGCAATTAAAATAACATTCTCTCTCTCCCCTCTTGCTGATAGCAAACTATATCTTTGAGTTGCAGAACTGAGGAGTAAGAGAGATAGAAAAAACATTTTTTTCCAGGAAGCTCTTCTTTCCTTTCTAAACCTGCCAAGGTCTTTAAATAATGTTTTCCACCATCAGATAGGGCTCATTACAGGCTTGCAAGAGTGTCCTGAGGAAGCTTCATGAGAGTTAGGAGAGGATTATTGCAGAGTGTCAAATGAGTTCATTCTAGGTGCAGAAATTCACATTACCATGGATAACAGGGAAAAACATTGAATAAATTCTTATAATTAAGGTTAATAAAACCTTAATGTTCTATTGATTGAATTTTGAATATTTGTCTAGAGTACTATGTGCTTTTTGATTGTCCAGTTAGCATTTCAGTGTGAATACAGAAGACAAGATTAATGGTGATCAAATACATGGAAGGAGAAAAAGGAGATAATGCTAAATGACACAGAGGAAGACAGCAGGAGGAGAAATCCATGTTATAGATTTTGTCCAGGAGTCAAAGCCATGTTATTCAAAGGGCACTGTAAGTCTTGCCTGTGACATTCTGTGTTAAAATGAATGTGAATGCTTACATGGCACTTACTATGTGCCAAGCAGTTCTAAACCTTTATATATCATAAATCATAGATGATGTATAGAAAACAGATGCACAGATAGACAAGAGAAATTAATTTTATAGGGGTGTTTCTTTTTTTTTTTTCTATAAACTCCATTTTAGGTGTGGGTTGCTGCTGTTACTGCTAAGTCGCTTCAGTTGTGTCCAAATCTGTGGAACCCCATTGACGGCAGCCCACCAGGCTCCTCTGTCCTTGGGATTCTCCAGGCAAGAAAACTGGAGTGGGGTGCTGTTTCCTTCTCCAATGCATGGAAGTGAAAAGTGAAAGTGAAGTTGCTCAGTCGTGTCTGACTCTTAGCAACCCCATGGTCTGCAGCCTACCAGGCTCTTCCATCCATAGGATTTTCCAGGCAACAGTACTAGAGCGGGTTGCCATTGCCTTCTCCAAGCATGGATTAGAGACCCCATTTAAGTTTCATCGAGAAGAGAAACCTCAGGCTTCAGAGACCAATGGACATTTGGTCTCAAAGAGATGGCTTTGATAGAGTTAGCCAAGAAATCATCCTTCAGGCAGGAGTTGCAGACTTTGACCTCATTCAAATTGGTTCATCATGAAAACTATCCAGAAATGATTAATCTTTGCTATATATCATAAGAGACATTAATATTTTGCAATATCTTAGGATCATTAATATGAATAATAATGAGCACAATGCTGTGCCATGAGAAAATGGTCATTTAAGATTTTTAGACATCTGATACTAGAGACATGTTTCATTATCAGCTTTTATTACGTGGGTATGCAAGGCATAGGCGTGTGTGTTTCTTTATGTATATGTGTGTATTAGCATGTACACCCATGCATATGCCCATGTGTGCATATTTGCATGTAGTTGATGACTTTGCCAAAGAGACAAAGAAGAGAAAACTGCTTTGTGGTCTTGAAGACTTGCTGCTAGCTTGTAGATAGAGCACTGAGAAGAGAGCTTCTGGAATTTGTTTCAGATCCCTGAGACAGAAGGAGGGAGCCAAGTTTGCATGTAGGGATCTAGGTGGGGTGGAAGGCGAAATGAAGAGACAAAAAAAGGCAAGGTGTGACACTTTGGGTGTAATAGTGAATGACAGTAGCAGGAGTTGGCAAAGAGTCTGAAAGGTGGAGGGGTAAATTGGGCAACGAGGGGAAAAGAGGCTGTTGATAGCATGATCTTCCCATGAGTCACATTTGCTTTCTGTTCCTGGCCCTTCTCTCATCCTATTCCTGGTCTTGTTGGGGCTTGATTAAGTAGATACTGGCCCAAGTGATCCTAAGAACTCTCAAGTGTACATTTTGAAACCAAACATTATTAGGCAGATGACTTTTATTAAGTAGACATTCATTACACATTGGATTAGACTTTTGGACATTTTGGACATAGGATATTCAACAATCCACTTTTCCTCTTTACTTTTACTTATGGGCTGCTTTTTTTCTTTTTTAAAGAACTTTACTTTTTTTAATTTAATTTTTTGATTATTGAAGATTTTTTTATTCAGGATTTATGCCATCAAATAGTTGAACAGTATTCAAGTGTAATAAGCCTGACATGAGAAACTTAAAGTAGGGCAAAGAACCAAAAACACTTTTACAAGCAGACCATGAAAACTTGGAAAACAGATAAAAGGCAAAAAACGTCCCACCAAATTATTATAATAGTGGGGGCTGAGGCAATAGGGAGGACAAAATATCCTTTACATATGAGTCAGTGTGTTCCCAGGTGGCACAGTGATAAATAATCCACCTGCCAATGCAGGAGATGCAATAGACGTTAGTTCGATTCTTGGTTCAAGAAGGGTCCCTGGAGGAGGAAATGGCAACCCACTCCAGTATTCTTGTCTGGAAAATTCCATGGACAGAGAAGCCTGGTGAGCTACACAGTCCATGGGGTCACAAGGAGTTGGACGTGACTTATTGAGTAAACAATAACAAGAAAAAAATATAGCAGTTTCTGAAATAAAAGATTTTCTTGTCTCCACCTAGCCATTCTCTATCCAGATCCTTATTTTTAAAAGTCTTAGAGGAAGACACTGCTGCTGCTGCTAAGTCGCTTCAGTCATGTCTGACTCTGTGCGACCCCACAGACGGCAGCCCACCAGGCTCCCCCGTCCCTGGGATTCTCCAGACAAGAACACTGAAGTGGGTTGCCATTCCTTCTTCAATGCAATAAAGTGAAAAGTGAAAGTGAGGTCTCTCAGTCGTGTCCAAGTCTTCGAGACCCCATGGACTGCAGCCTAAGAAGCTCCTGTGTCAATGGGATTTTCCAGGCACAGTTTGTATGAATTATTGGAAGACTGTTTCTATCTTCACTCAGTTAAAAATCTACATGTAATTATTACTGATTTTTAATCACAAAGTGAATTTTTCTGATAGTTCAAGGTGCTTTTGAGACAGATAATTTTCCAATCTTTGGAAGCCCCTTAACAGAAAAGGTTATAAGAGACCAACCTGCCTTACCCTAATTGTACCACACTTTCTCTTTATGTTCATGCTTGATTTTTAATGGCACATCTTTAAGGACCCTAAACATAATATACATTCATGTATATTATGATGATATATGATGATTTTTTTAACTGAATTATAAGCTGTGGAATCTATTCTAGATTTCATTAGTTAGTCTTAAAATTTTAACATCAATTTATATGCTTTTAGTTTTCTTTTTTTCATCCCATTTCTTCCATCTACATTAATTTTTTTTCTTTAAGTAGTTCTTTCAGATTCCTCTAGAAATTTCTTTCAGTGATTATTTCTGCATATTATGATCTCTCTAATCCTTATTTGTTTTTCATTTTCACGTGACACTTTAGTTGATTATAGAATTCTAGAGTGGCATCTATATTTTTTCAATATTTTGAAGATATTATTCAATGATTTTCTGGTCTCTTTAGCTACTGATGAGAAATCTATGTAGTTCTTTGTAGAAAAGATGTATATTTTCTCTGATTGCTTTTGATATTTGATCTTTTTTTCTGAGATCCTGCCCTTTTACTCTGAACTGTTCTGGGTGGATTTGATAATATTTATATTTTCAATAAAGTGTTATTCCATATTAACTTTTTTGACATTTACCTCATCAATAAATATTGATACAGAACATATTTCCATGTCAATAAATATGCATTCATTATGTCAATTTAAATGGTTGTATATCTGTATAGTTGGAGGTTAGAGCATTTAATCTCACATTTTATTTGAACAAAATCATGAACACACATGCAAAGCAAAGGGGTCATAACCTACATGTGAGTATTAGACACTGCTGATGTGCTCACTGGTGCTCTGCAGCTGCTCATACCATTTCAGAGGGAGTTGGCTGTGTTCATCTCTTCCAAACTCCACATTCAGTGATGCCACTTTGGCCATAGTGGGAGCATTTACACTATGAAAACAGACTAAGGTTGCAAATCAGGAATTTTTATTTCCTTCCAAATTGGTTTTTAAACATTTACTAGCATATTACCAGTTATCTTCATTCTTTTGGACACTTGCTACCTCTTTCCAGCATCAATGATACCCATCTTCTGTACGCTCAGCTTCACCTGGATCCAGAATCACTCGACTTTAGCAGTAAGTCTCTGGACAATCTCAAGTCCACTAACTAGTGGCCATAGAGTAATTCATTCATTAGTACATTTCTTTTTTTAAAGAATAATTTATTTATTTATTTATTTTTGGCTCTGCTGGATCTTTATTACCAGCTTTCTCTATTTGCAGCGTGCAGGGGCTACTCTTTATTGTGGTACGTGAGCTTCTCATTGCAGTGACTTCTCTTGTTGCGTAGCACAGGCTCTAGGACACACTGGCTTCAATAGCTGTGGTTCCTGGGCTCTAGAGCACAGGCTCAATAGCTGTGGCACACTGGCTTAGTTGCTCCATGGCATGTGGAATATCCCCAGATCAGGGATCAAACTCATGTCTCCTGCATTGGCAGATGGATTCTCAACCACTGAGCCACAAGGGAAGCCCTATTAGGACATTTCTATAAAGTATGTTTATGAAGATCTTTTATGGGCCAAGCATGAACGCATATGGGGCAGCCAAGAACACACAGATGACCTAGGACAGGATATCTACCAAGCCAAGTGTCAGCTTTAGTCCCCATTCTACCTTCTTCCTACTACTTTGAATAATCATTATTTGGGATATATTCCTGAGGCCCAGCGTATGTTGGTTTAATTTTTCTGTATTATGATATCCATGTTAACTTAGTGGGGAGATGTAGTCAGAAGCATGGTATGAGTTGATTGCTTTTGTTTATAGACATGAACTTTTAGCAAATACTGCTTTAGGCTTCTAAAGAGTAGCAGAACCCATTGTTTACCTGTAAGTTCTTAAACTCACCAAGTGTCTTTAAGTAAGCAATTTTAGTTAAGTTTTCATCTCTAAAATTATACATTTTGAAATAAATCTTAGATGTTCAGGAATTGATTTCTACTTACTATAGTTCTTAGAAAATAGCTTATAATTTAAATTCTGGAGACATCAAGAAGTTCTTCCAATACTATATTTTGATGAATTCAGGATAAATTAACAAAAAACAGATGAATGAAATCCTTTTTAGAGTTCACATGGATTTAAAAATTAAGGGTAGATATATTGAGAAAGCATGTTTTGGTTTTTGCCAAGCCCTCAAATTTTTAAAGAGCTTGAAACATTTTGAGTTGAAAATGTTACTGAAACTACTAATGAGCTTCTCATTGCAGTGACTTCTCTTGTTGCGTAGCACAGGCTCTAGGACACACTGGCTTCAATAGCTGTGTCTGTTAAAACAATATAAACATTTTAACTGAATTGATTATTCTCTCTTTATGTAAATATGATAAAGTTAGTATCTTTAAATTTTGCTCAGTTAAAAATAATTATAAAGAGTATGTATTCATAGATTAATTAAAAGTATCTGATAAGTAAAACCATGTGTTAGGACCATGAACACAGTAAAAATTAAGATCCAAATTCAGTTATTGATGAGATCTTATATACTCTTTAAAACAATTCAGCACTTATGTAAATTACACAAATTAAGAAAGCATGCAAATTCTAGTATATGTGTTACAATCGTTCCCAAACATCCACAAGCTTGTGAGGCAAATACATACTTTGTATCCACTGAGAGCTGAGACAAAAACACAAGATTTTGCTCTAGAATCTTGAAGGAATCATTCAAAATATTAGAGGGGGTATCTGAAGAGAGAGATGTGATTGCCCAGGGAGTCTTTTGATGAACTCAAATGTTAAGGAGCTTGGGACAATGGCCACATAAATGCAGATTCATGCAAAAGAATGATATAATCTTGTTTAAAGGGTGTAAGAGAGGTTAATTTTAATGTTCTACAGTCCACATGAAACACTAAAGACCTCAAAAAGGACATTCAGAGCAAGAAGAAAAAGATGCATAAATTTGGGAAAGAAAATGTAATAATAATAAAAGTTGGAAAGAAGCAAGATATATTCAACTCTTTTCATCTATTAAGGAACATGATCCCCAGACTCTGAAATGTAGGGTTAACATTGTAGACAAAGGTACATTTAAGTAGGCTAGAACAAGAACTTTAAGTCCATAGCTTCAAATAGATTCCTGCCTCCATTTTTGAATGACATATGCAGGAAGCTTACAGAGTCTACAGATATGACCACCAATCCACTGCTAATGAGTGAGACATTGAGTGAGACATCAAACTTAGTGAAACATTGCTGACAATGTGAGCAGAGCCAGAAGATAGGAAATGGACATATGCTATTGCTGTTAACAAAGGAAAAACAGTTGGACTACTAAACTGTAATGCTGATCCTGGGCAATAATTGAAAACAAATTACAAAGCTAATGATTTCTAAGTACCTAAAAGAAAAAGAGAGCTATTCATTGTTATTGGTTTGGTTGAAAAACCAAATGCATTGACAAACTGTATCTTCTTTTCAGCAAGATGATAGCTCTCATGAAAATCTAGATGATAGGAGAGTTGGATGGATTAACAGATGCCTCTCTGACCAGAGAGAGGGATTCTTTAGAAGAAATAAGAGTCCTAATCTTAATCTTGTTCTATTCAGTGTCTTTATTAATGACTTAAATGGGGCATGTATAATGTTCATCAAATTTGCAGAGAGGTTCAGATTGTGATGGGTGAGTTAATAGAAAAGGTGTAAAAAGATAACTGATGTCTGGAATAATGGGCTTAAACTGATATGATGAAAACTAACAGAGATTACTATTAAGGTCTGGATTGAGGTAAACAAAATAAAAATCAAAGCATACAGGAAGGGGATGGAAGTCCAGCACAGCAAAAGTTTATATGAAACACTGGTAGGGCACCTCAGCTGCTCCATTTTCTGTCTCATGAGAAATAAAAAGTCATACTACACTATGTTGGTCAGAAAGCACATTTTGATTAGAGTGTTCACTTTGGGAGCAAAGTAGTGAGGATGATTCTTACAGTTAACTAAAACTGCTGCCTGGTTGAATGTTTCGACCTAAATCTAACAGGCCAGCTTACCTGTGAAGTGTGGAACAGGCAAAGGTTTTTGAACACTGCAGTAAAATCCAGAAACAAATCCTTGCCANGTAGTCCTAACCACCTACCCAGTGATTTGTTTGTGACTATATTTGGAGATAGGGTCTTTAAAGTCTCTTTAGCCTCATTTAAGGCTAAATGAGGTCATTGTGTGTGTGTGTCTGCGTGTGTGTTAAGTTACTTCAGCTGTGTCCAACTCCTTGCAGTGCTATGGACTGCATCCTGCCAGGCTCCTCTGTCCATGGGACTCTTCAGACAAGAATACTGGAGTGGGTTGCAATGTCCTCTTCCGAGGAATCTTTCTGACCCAGGGTTCGAACTTGCATTTCTTAGGTCTCCTGCATTGGCAGGTGGGTTCTTTACTACTAGCACCACGTGGGAAGCCCAGGTCACTGGGAGGCCCTAATTCAATATGACTGATGTGCTCAGAAGAGATTAGTACATATAGGCACAAAGAAACAAGAAGAAGATGGCCTTCCACAAACCCAGGAGAGAGACCTCAGAAGAAGCCAACCCTGCCAACATCTCTGTCTTAGACTTCCAGCCTCCAGAACTGTAAGAAAATAAATGTCTCTTCTTTAAGCTATCCAGCCTGTGGTACTCTGTGGTGGCTGCCCAAGCAAATTAAAACACGATTTAACTCTGATATATCATCCCTCTGAATTTTCACTTCCTTACATGTAAAATGGAAATTCTGATATAAAAGTGGATGGTATTTTAATGTAAACAGATAAAATAACCTATTTTGTATTGGGGAGAAAGATGGCAAGAAAGCACTATTGGATTATAGTAACTTTAATTTTTTTTAACTTTAAATTTTTATTTATTTCTCTAGAAGTCAGAGAGAGAAAATATAGATATATCCTGCTTTGAAAAGATAAAAAGTCTATTTTAAAACTAACTAAATAAATAAATGGATAATTATTTACAGGAAAAATCCCTAGTAGCCTAATGTCATTGACTAGAGAGTGTTCAAAAGAATTTTCAAGTATAATTTGATCTCCTCTCCCCCAAAATTTCAGTTTTATACCACCTTTCCATGGACATGAGTTTGAGCAAACTCTGGGAGGATGGACAGGCATGCTGCAGTCCATGGGGTCACAAAGAGTCAGATGCAATTGAGCAACTGAACTGAACTTCCAGAAACATACCTGTTTCATAAATTAGGACATATCTGTACATGTTAGATACTTTTAAAGTTTGATTTAGTAAAAGATTTCAGGTTACTGAGAGCAGCTTAGCCCTTATTATTGTAATGCATGCATAGGTTGCAGATAATAATCAGAGCTGTGTTGGGCATTCCACTTTGCACCTCCTAGGGCACCAATTTTCAGAAACTGTTAGAACCCAATAGAAAAATCTCACCTAAGATTCATCTGTGAGCTAAATTACAGGGGAAGCCATTATCATTCATTTTACATGCACTATTGGTCCAGGTTGTCAGCCAGGCACCTCTGGATCCCAGGGAAGGATTTTGCTAGATTTAAGAATCCTGAGAATTGAAATGGTTAACTGAAGTATTTCATTGTTCTTCTGATCAAGAAATAAGTCTTAACTGAGCCAAAAGGATATATTGAGTTTCCACTAGATGCCCTGGGTGCCTATGTTTTGGAGTGAAAATGTAGGAGTAGAAATTTAAAATCTGGTTTGAAGAGACCAAACAAATACTAAACAATTAGAAATCAATGAAATATTAAGCTAAAACAGAATTAAGTGAAAAGGAATTTCAGCAAGGGGCAAGAACAAAGTGAGTTTGAGGAAATGGATAAAGCTTGGGTATGAGGTGGGAAGGATTTGGAAATGGGAATTGAAAACAGAGGATACATTGGAAGTTATTCTGAGATGGGTGCCCTTTGACAGGAATGCTGTGTGTGTTCTTTGTGCATGCATGTTCAGCACCCCTTTCTTGGGGGTANCCTCTCCCCCAAAATTTCAGTTTTATACCACCTTTCCATGGACATGAGTTTGAGCAAACTCTGGGAGGATGGACAGGCATGCTGCAGTCCATGGGGTCACAAAGAGTCAGATGCAATTGAGCAACTGAACTGAACTTCCAGAAACATACCTGTTTCATAAATTAGGACATATCTGTACATGTTAGATACTTTTAAAGTTTGATTTAGTAAAAGATTTCAGGTTACTGAGAGCAGCTTAGCCCTTATTATTGTAATGCATGCATAGGTTGCAGATAATAATCAGAGCTGTGTTGGGCATTCCACTTTGCACTTCCTAGGGCACCAATTTTCAGAAACTGTTAGAACCCAATAGAAAAATCTCACCTAAGATTCATCTGTGAGCTAAATTACAGGGGAAGCCATTATCATTCATTTTACATGCACTATTGGTCCAGGTTGTCAGCCAGGCACCTCTGGATCCCAGGGAAGGATTTTGCTAGATTTAAGAATCCTGAGAATTGAAATGGTTAACTGAAGTATTTCATTGTTCTTCTGATCAAGAAATAAGTCTTAACTGAGCCAAAAGGATATATTGAGTTTCCACTAGATGCCCTGGGTGCCTATGTTTTGGAGTGAAAATGTAGGAGTAGAAATTTAAAATCTGGTTTGAAGAGACCAAACAAATACTAAACAATTAGAAATCAATGAAATATTAAGCTAAAACAGAATTAAGTGAAAAGGAATTTCAGCAAGGGGCAAGAACAAAGTGAGTTTGAGGAAATGGATAAAGCTTGGGTATGAGGTGGGAAGGATTTGGAAATGGGAATTGAAAACAGAGGATACATTGGAAGTTATTCTGAGATGGGTGCCCTTTGACAGGAATGCTGTGTGTGTTCTTTGTGCATGCATGTTCAGCACCCCTTTCTTGGGGGTACGGTTGAGAAGAGAGATGGCATGAGCAAAGACTCGAGTGGAAGAACCTAGATGCTATGTATGTATAGTGCATGGAGAGACGTCAGCCTGTGAGAAAAAGATGTGTTACTCCTTCGCATGTACTACCACGATTAGGAGTGTATTATTTTTCAGTACTAAGAACAACTTACAAGATTAAATATAACCAACCTCATTTTGCAGATTAAGGAACTGAGGTTTAGAAAAGTTAAGTGACTTGTCTTCAGTCACACATGGTAAATGCACAAACCTCCAAAGTCTTCATGAGGTTGTTCAGGCATAGTGGGAGGTACAGATGTTCATATGAGTACCACAAATGAATGAGTATCACTTTCTCTCTTCAGTTTCATTCAGTCCCCAGGGGGGTACACCCTCCAGACCTTGGCCAATGACCATTATGCATGGAAGCTAGCCCTCTTGCTCAAGTGCAGGCTCACTCTGTGTTATGTTTTGTTCTCCAGAGCTTCTCCCTGGGATCAGATCGAAGTTTGTCTGAAGCTGAACTTGCATTCCTGCTTCACTTCTCTTCCCTCTCCACATCCTCCCTCCTGAGAGCACTCCCCAAATAAATCAAATCCTACTTAAGACACAAACAGTCCCTAGATACACCTCCAAATTGTGGTCAATGTGTACAGCGCATCGTTGCTAGATGTGAGGATGCTGTGTTGGGGAACTATCTGTTTGACAGCATTGTGCAGCACCAGCCACGGGAGTGGATTGTGATGGCCGCTGCCATTAGCCGTCTTGTGGATGTCAAACCCTTTTCCTTCAACTTCTTACCCACAGTCAGGGCAGTAAATAGCTCTACTCAGTGCTGATGGGAGAAACAAGTTATAATGGTGGATCCAACTTAATCTCTTAAATGGGTCACCATGAACACAAAATGATTTGAGAACTACTGAGCATGAAAGACTAACAACTTGGGCAGAAGAATTTGAAGTAGGTAGGAGATAGGGTGACCACATAATTATCCAAATTGGAACACTGTTGAGGATAATAGGAGATGCCATCAGTAATCACACAAGGATAACAAGTGTAAGCCATACTATCTAGCAAACCAGGATGTACGATCACCATAACATTGAGCAGGGGTGTGAAATAATTCTGTCAAGGGTATGCAACATGACTTAGAAGAAACCTTAGAGCTGAGAAAACAGCAGACAGGAGATTGTGATAGAGATATTAGCATGATTTGTTTGGGTTTCTGTCTTGGCTCCTGGTTTTTTCTCTAGTTCACTAGTTGAAATGGTTGTCATTTCTGGACATCAGCATGCTTACCGGAGACTAATTACAGTTCACAGTAACTGTAATTTTGTGCATTTCCACCAACAGTGTAGGAGGGTTCCCTTTTCTCCATATCCTCGTGAACATTTATTATGTTCTTTTTTTTTTAATGATAGCCATTTTAACAGATGTGAGGTGATATCTCATTGATTCGCATTTCCCTGATGATTACAATGTTGAGCATCCTTCATGTGCCTCTTGGCCATCTACTTTTCAGAGGCCCTGTTATTATTGATGGAGAGCTCCTTTGTAAAAAGAAGACTGTGGACTTGCAGTGTTGAAAGCAGTGGAAGAGAAAGAATATTGTCTCCAGTAAATTTCAAGGGTCTGGATACATCCAAAAAAAAATTAAATGTGTAGTTTGTGTCTTTTGGAGTTGAAACACAGGTACTTTCTTGAAGCTTTCTGTGCCCTGGTCCTCTGGAAAATACTGCTTGTATGAGGGAATGAAGAAAACAAAAGTCTGGGGAGTTAGTGAAATTTAGAGAAGAAACAAAACATTCACCATATGAATGTGGGAATTCATTTCTGAATTCAGATTGAGTATCCTGTTGTAGTAAAGAACTGAAACCTATAAGATGGGCATAGAGTATATTTTTGTGACTTACAATGCAGTGAAAACCAGCCAGACTTTGGAATCACACAGACCTGGGCTCAAATCCTAGAGCTATCATGTAATAATTGTGGAACTTCAGGTAAACTCCCTACCGCTGACCTCTATCTTCTGCATCTATACAATGGCAGGAGAAAATAGCACCCACATCCTGAGGTTGTCATGGGATATAAATGAAATATCTATGTATATCAAAGCCTTAAGCATGGAGCTTGGCATTCAGTGAGGTGAGCGGTTGCTATAATGGTTCTCATTCAGACAAGGTTGCCTGTTGGTTGACTTCTGCCTCCTCTGTGCTCCTGTATCTCTTAGCATACCCCACTCTTTTTTTTTTAATTGAAGTATAGATGATTGACAATGATGTGTTAATTTTTGCTGTACAGAAAAGTTATTTGATTATATATTTGTACACATTCTTTTTAATATTCTTTTCCATTATGGTTTATCATAGGATATTGCATATTTAGCAAAGCCCACTCTTACGGCATGTGTTTATTGCTCAGTTGTGTCTGACTCTTTGCAACACCATGGACTGTAACCCACCTGTAGACTCCTCTGTGCATGGGATTCTCCAGGCAAGAATACTGGAGTGGGTTCCCATTGCCTTCTTCAGGGGATTTTCCAGACCCAGTGACTGAACCCAGGTCTCCCTCATCGTACACAAATTCATTACTGATTGAGCTACCAGGGAAGCCCATCCTCGTAAGGCATGTATCACACCATCTTACACTCTTTTCTCTGTGTGCTTCCCCCAGCAGATCCCCTGCTTCTCCTTATATTCCACAGCTTGGCACACAAGTGCTCAGAATATGGTCAAAGGATAGAATTTCATTAAAAAATTTTTTTTTGGTATTAGCAGCAACAGCCTCCTGTCCATATTCTCTTTAAAATGTTGAACTGACAGTTTGTGCTCACTCTCTCTCTCTCTCTCTCTTTTTTTTAGAGACTACCTGAAGCTATAATTGTGCTTATAAATTTCTTAAAGACATACACTTCCAACTCTGTGTTGTTGTTGTTGTTGTTTTATCAAGAAAATAGGGAAACTCATAGAATTCCTTTCTTCTGGGGTTGCTATGAGAAGATAAATGACTCAGGGCTGAGGAGGGCTTTGCACACGCAGGTGTTCAGTAAGCACTTGTGATGATGACGATCAACTTGCTATGTATTTGCTGTTATGGAAACATAGCATTTGAGGTCATTTATTTTGTAATTTCTGTATTTTAAAATATGTTTATAGTACTAAACTTAACATACTCACTGCTGAAAAAAAATGTAAAATAAAGAAAATGCCAACTGCTCAGCTTAACGACTAACTCCTTTCTTAGGTTTTTGTGGAATGAGTTTGTGGCGGGTGATACTCTTCTTGGAAGATGTGACAGCATAGGAGACCAGAACTGGGATCCTCAGACAGACCTGTAGATGTAGAAATCCTGACACTGGGCCTTGGCCCAGGCCTGGAGCACATTTCGTGCTGGAGTTCCCAAATGGGTTTGGAGCGTATTATCAATGATCGGCCTGGCTACACGGCTTCTTTTATTCTAGTCTGTGTTTCTGAAGCCCTCTTAATGGCACTAGAGTCTGGAACCTCTTGCATAATCCTGCTTGACCCACCACTGCTAGAGTCCCCATCTGGACTCAGACTGCCGTGGCTGCCTGTCCAGCCTTCCAGAGCCTGATCCCTGGATTTGGAGAGGTTCGTTTAGTATTGGCTTGTAAGAGCTTGTAGGGTCAAGCAGGCTATGAGTATGTTCATGACCACATATTCATCTCATCAGAGGCTTGTACATTCTCTCAATTTAAACCTCTCAACCACACAGGGACGCTAGCCTTTCTCCCGCTCATTGAACTGACCCTTTAGTACTGGATCCAGGGACTGCACACGGAAATGGTCCATATTGGCTGTGTGGCTGCAACACACACTCTCTGACTTCCCATTCTTTCCACAAATGAGGAGCATCACCAGGGATATAGCAACAATTACATTCTCTTGATTCAAATTCAGGAAGAGCTTTTACATTGGCCTTTCCTGTCCATCCCCTTCTTCTTGAAGTCCTGAAAATGTGTTCATGCCATGCTACAAAGTTCTGTCAACCTAGTCCCAACCCATATTTCCAGTCTCATTTCCTGGAAGAAGCTGTGACCAAGACCCAGCTGCTCCAGACATTTTGCTGTTGCCCAGGAGTCCATCACAAGTGCCCAGAAGTCTGTGTCTTTTTAATGCTGTTCTCTTTGCTTAGACTATTCTCCTATGTTGGAAAAGTCCTGCTTATTCTTTTTTTTTTTTTTTGCCTAATCTGAATGTCATTGCACTGACATCCTTTGTTTTCTTTTTAAAGTAAGAAAAAAAAATTTTTTTTAATTTTTTGTCTTCTATTGGGGTATCGTAATTAACAAGCAATGTTGTGATTGTTTCAGGTGAATGGTGATGGGACTAAGCCATACATATACATGTATTCATTCTCCTCTAAACTCGCCTCCCACCCAGGTTGCCACATAACCTTGAGAAGAATTCCATGTGCTCTACAGTAGATTGTTGTTGGTTATCCATTTTACATATAGTAGCATGTGCATTGGAGAAGGCAATGGCATCCCACTCCAGTACTCTTGCCTGGAAACTCCCATGGATGGAGGAGCCTGGTAGGCTGTAGTCCATGGAGTCACTGAGTCAGACACGACTGAGTGACTTCACTTTCACTTTTCACTTTCATGCATTGGAGAAGGAAATGGCAACGCACTCCAGTGTTCTTGCCTGGAGAATCCCAGGGATGGCAGAGCCCAATGGGCTGCCATCTATGGGGTCGCACAGAGTCGGACACGACTGAAGTGACACAGCAGCAGCAGCATGTACATTGTTGTCATTCAATTGTTAAGTCATGTCTGACTCTTTACAATCCCATGGACTATAGCTCATCAGGCCTCCCTGTCCCTCACTATTTCCCGGAGCTTGCCCAACTTCACGTCCATTGAATTGGTGATGCTATCCAACCAAGTATACTGTCCATCCCCAACTCCCTAACTATCCTCTCCCCTCATTCTTCCCTCCTGGCAACCATAAGTTTGTTCTCTAAGTCTGTTTCTTTCTGTTTTGACATCTTTTGTTGATTCTGGAATATAGACAGCTATCCACTTCCTTCCAGTGTTCTCAGCTCTCTCTGCATTCTCTCCTTCATGGCCCTTATGGTGCAATTACCTATTTACACATCTATCTCCTCCCACTGGATCTGTGATTGTGGAAGACAGAGAGAGCTCATATTCAGTGGTATGTCCCTAGAGCCTAATGCACAGTAGGTGTGCAAAGCTGGTAGAAGGGATAGCTAGTAACTGGATTAAAGTTCTCCTGCTCTTCTGAAATGGCCTTTAGGCTGCTGTGTTATTGTGATCCAATGTAAAATGATAAAGTTTAAAGGAGAAAACTTTCCTGACCTGTTGCAACATACAGCAAGAGATTTTATAGCTTATTTCTGTTCTCATCTGCCATATGGCTTTCCATTCACAAACTGCTCTAGTGAGAATTACTTTTGCAGGTAATTTTCTAATGATTGTCTTGGGATAAACAAATTTATCAGACTTGTTTGGCTAATGTATTCAAGGAGGTTCACAGGGGAAAAGATTAATCATCTAAGAAGCAAGCCGGTGTCTGTCATTAGGCAGAAGGGTCCAGAGATGATCAGAGCTGAGTGGGTGGTTGCTATGACTGCAGATACTTTCTCTCCCTTTGTGAGGTCAACAGCAGCTCCCAAGCTGATTGGCTAAAATTAGATTATCCTGCTGACCAACCATGGGGAGTTAATTTCATCAGAAAGAGAAAAATGGTGGGAAATCCTATCGTGATGCTACAAAGGAATTTTCTTTAGAAACCCACAGAGTCCAAGTTTGCTTTTATTGTAATTAGTATGTTCCTTCTAATAAAATAATCTAAGGGAAGCAGACAATAGCATTAGTCTATTATTTTATATATCCACATAAGTTTAATCTGGTTTGTCCTCAAACCAACTCTCAAAGTTAAAGTAACATTTATTTTCTAGCAATAGCTCCATAACTGACGAAGGTCATTGTGTACCACATGTTTATATAATTGGAGATAAGCTAATTGTGAAAAATACAAAAAGAACTTGCGCAATTAAATGTATTTGCTGGCAGTGCTCCTATTCCAGAGAAATAGTGGGTACAAAAAACTTCGAGTAGAACCACTTACCTTCAGATTGGCAGCATCATTTGTATTGAATTTGAAACGTTTCCTGCCTTCCAAAGCATTCTTTCACAGAAGTCTTAAATGGCCTATCCTCTGGCATTCTGGCATTGTACTTAGTACACTTTCCTCCCCTGCCCCAGGAATTAATTATCACTGACCTCAATTATTGCATTTATTTCTGTATAGGAAAGATACAGAATTAGTTAATCTGCAAGCTCTGCTGAGTTGTAAAATTAAGTTGATGTGAAATAGAAAGCCAAGGAAAACCAGGATTTGTTTCTTTAACATGCATGTGACTATAGGAATAAAATGTGATTGAGGAAGAAATGGACAAAAAAGAGCTAATGTTGATTAATTATGGATAAAACCCACTCCAGTATTCTTGTCTGGAAAATCCCATGGACAGAGGATCCTCTTAGGCTCCAATCCACGGGGTCGCAAAGAGTCGGACACAACTGAGCAACTTCACTTTCAGTTTACATAACATCTTCTATCTATATGATCACCAAATAAATGTGTTTAAAAAATCAAAATAATTTGTGGTGATGCCTTTGGTTGGATGCTTACTCCTTGGCAGGAAAGTTATGACCAACCTAGATAGCATATTAGAAAGCAGAGACATTCCTTTGCCAACAAACGTCCATCTAGTCAAGGCTATGGTTTTTCCAGTAGTCATGTATGGATGTGAGAGTTGGACTACAAAGAAAGCTGAGCACCAAAGAACTGATGCTTTTGAACTGTGGTGTTGGAGAAGACTCTTGAGAGTCCCTTGGACTGCAAGGAGATCCAACCAGTCCATCCTAAAGGAGATCAGTCCTGGGTGTTCATTGGAAGGACTGATGTTGAAGCTGAAACTCCAATACTTTGGCCACCTGATGNTTTGAACTGTGGTCTTGGAGAAGACTCTTGAGAGTCCCTTGAACTGCAAGGAGATCCAACCAGTCCATCCTAAAGGAGATCAGTCCTGGGTGTTCATTGGAAGGACTGATGTTGAAGCTGAAACTCCAATACTTTGGACACCTGATGTGAAGAGCTGACTCATTTGAAAAGACCCTGATTCTGGGAAGGATTGAGGACAGGAGGAGAAGGGGACAACAGAGGATGAGATGATTGAATGGCATCATCGACTCAATGGGCATGAGTTTGGGTAAACTCTGGGAATTGGTGATGGACAAGGAGGCCTGGCGTGCTGCAGTTCATGGGGTTGCAAAAAGTTGGACCCAGCAACTGAACTGAGCTGAACCGAAGCTATCCATGCAATTCTTTGGTGCTGCTTAAAAAAAAAAAAATTCACTGTTTTCAAACCCCTGGAGAATGTTGCCTGAGTGAAGAAGGGAACAGCAAGACAGAAGTGCCAGTCAGGGGTGACTGGAATAGGAGGAAGCGCCCTTTAATGAAATCTTGATTTTCTGTGGCTTTTTCCTAAGTAGGAAAATCACTGGAAATTGTAGCAATTTTGCCCCCCACCCCTTTTGGAGCTCTCAATCTACTGAGGCTCCCTGCCACCTCATCCATCTATAACTTTTCATCACTTTTTCCTCAAAGTAAGGAATATGTCCCAGAAAATGCACCTCTGTAACTTAGCGAAGCGCCAAAGTCATCTGAGCCTTCCCAGTGTTCCAAAGGAAGCAATGATTTGAATTCAGCTGCTCAATTAACCTCTAAGCAGGCAGCTTGAGACATCCTTAAAGTAACAGAACAGTGTAGGTTCTGGAGGGGAAATCAGCTTGTTGGTAATTGTTTTAATTTTTCAATTAACTGATTATATATCTGGTTGTATATGGCCTTTGAACCCGATACTCTGCTAAATTAACCTTGATGTTATAGTAAAATTGAAGCAGAATCAATTTCTGTTCAATGAAACTATGTGTTTTCTGACACTGGATCGTACTTGCAGATACAAGGTAATAATCATGTTTGTATGACCTCCAGTTTTACTCTAACAGGGTATATGTTATACACACACATATGTGTGACATATACATATTTAACTTATAGATGTAGCATATACATGTGTGTAACATATTTAGGTGTGTATATATATGCACTCCAAAATTACAATATTCACAATAGCACTATTCATTATTGTTATAAATTGGAAACAACTCAAATGTCCATCAACTGTGGAATGAAGAAATAAATTGTGACATACCATGGAGTATTACATAACAATGAGAATGGCTGAACTACTGCTACAAAAACGTAGATGAATTTCACAAACAAAACCCTGAACAAAAGAAGTCAGACACAAAAGGACACGTACTATAAACGCATTTATATGCAGCTTATAAACAGTCAAAGCTAGTCTCTGGAAATCTATTCTGATAGAAATCTGAACAGGAGGTGTCTTTGGGTGGAGACAAGAGAGATTCTGGGGTTTGGTAATGGTTGAAAGTCACTCAGTTGTGCCTAACTCTTTGTGACCCCATGGACCATACAGTGCATGGAATTTTCCAGGCCAGGATACTGGAGTGGGTAGCTGTTCCCTTCTCCAGCAGATCTTCCCAACCCAGGAACTGAACTCAGGTCTCCTGCGTTGCAGGTGGATTCTTTACTAGCTAAGCTACCAGTGTAGCTCCTGGTAATCGTTATGTGAATATATTTGCTTTGTGAAACTCATTAAGTGGTACAATAGTGATTTGTAAACTTGTATGTATGCATGTTCTATGTCCATAGAAATTTACTTAAAAACCTACATAGTCATTATTATCCATTATAGTTTAGTGTTATTTCACTTTTCATCAGAATGAAAGAGACCAAAATTGTGAATGCTTTCAGGCTGCAAATAATAGGCGCCTCAACTCTAAATGGTTTAAACAGGGATTGGCAAACTTTTTCTGTATAATAAAGGGACAAATAGTAAAGGTTGCAGGTTTTTCACACTGTGTGGCTTTTTGTCAAGACTACTCAACTCTACAGCTAGCCACAGACAGTATGTGACCACATAGGCATGACTTTGGTCTAACAAAACTTATGTGAATGTGGGGCCATCTCAGCATTCTGTCTGCCAACAGCTCTAACATGAAAAACTAAATCAGGTAATAGAAATAGAATCAGGTAGTAGAAAGTTACACATTCAGAAAAAGTGGGCTTTCTTTGTCACTCTCCTCACTTGAACTATTTAAAACGTAACTCCATAAAAATAAAGATAAAAGTCCTAAAAGATCTTTAGCTATTTACTGTAGCAAGATTGTCAAAATACCAAAGGAAACACTGAACTGTTGACATAAAAGCAATCAAAATGGCAAAGGTTTTTATTTAAAATTTTATCTATTTATTTCTGAACTAAGTTTTATGTGCACAGGGTTTGTATTTCTGAAGATAAAGGGATGTGTGGTGAAAATCTTTCCCACTTGTATCTTTTCTGGGGATAATTGATGACTCCAGGTCCTTGTTTAGTTTTTGAGTATTTACTTATTTGGCTGTTCCAGGTCTTAGTTGGGGCATGCAGACTCTTAATTGTGGCATTTGGGATCTAATTCCCTGACCGGGGATTGAACCTGGGTCCCCTGTGTTGGGAGTTTGGAGTGTTAGTCTTAGCTGCCGGACCACTAGGGAAGATACCCTCATTTACTTTTTACTTTGTAATAGATCATGGAAATAATTTTATATCAGTACATAAAATACCTCCCCATCCCTTTTAACAGCTGTATAATATTCTGTTATATAGATGTAGCAACAATTTACTTAACAGTTTCTTACTGGTATGCATTTAGGCTGTTCCTCATTTTTTACAATTACAGAAAATTATGTATTAACTTAGTATCCAGATTATTTCACACATGCTTGAGCAATGGCAAGATAAATCTTTGCAAGTGAAATTGCTAGATCAAAGTATATGTCCACTTATGATTTATATATATATTGCCAAATCACCCCTGATGGTGCTGCAGCAATTTAAACTTTGAGCAGTAAAACTGAAGTACCTGTTTACCTATGCTATGCTGCTGCTGCTGCTGCTAACCATGCTATATCCAACAGCAAATTGCCCTCAATCTTTCCCAATCTGTTATGTGAAAAAGACACATTATTATAAGTGAACTGGAGATTTCCCCCATTTCTTTCTTTTTCTGAAAACTGTCTTTTTTGATGGAAACATTCATCTTTTTCTTACTAATTTGTAGGAATCCTTTATCTGTTATAAGAAATGCAGTGTTTTAAAGTTTGCTGTCTTTCAACTATGCCAGTGTTTCTTGTTGTTTTGCCATAGAGANAACAGAGGATGAGATGGCTGGATGGCATCACGGACTCGACGGACGTGAGTCTGAGTGAACTCCAGGAGTTGGTGATGGACAGGGAGGCCTGGCGTGCTGCGATTCATGGGGTCACAAAGAGTCAGACATGACTGAGTGACTGAACTGAACTGGACTGAAATCAATGCTATCTGTGAACTGGGCAGACAGAGTTTGAATTGAGTTCCCCTTGGCAGCCTTTTCTGTGTGAGTCTCTGTGTATTTTATATAGGTGTTATCACAGTGCATAGTTTGTTACTTTCTCCCTATTATGTTACATAAATTTAATAATCAAGTTTGATAACTACATACTGTTTCATGAATGGTTACATCACCATTTGCTTAACACTTTATTATTGCTAAACTTTCATTATTTTCAAATTTGGAAATATTTTTTATATGAACTTCACCTTGTTCTTATGAGTCAATCCGTAGGAAAAAAAAGGATATGAAATCTCTTAAAAGCTATGTTATTAAATTCTCTTTTGTCAAAGATATGAGGATACTTAATTTATCACATTCCTGTCAGCACTGGGGAAGAATTATTAGAGCAAACAAACAAATAAAAAACCCAAACCAAAATAATGTAGATTTGTAGGCAACAGTAAACTTCCTGTTTTAACATGTTTTGATCTTAAATTAATGCATTTGTTTGTTAAAAATATGTTTACTGAGTGCCTATTAGTCTTGGAATATATCAGTGGGTAAAATAGATAGTGATTATCTGTTTGACAATTTAACTCAAAGATTTTTATTATATATACCACTATAACCACATGTAGAAGGCAGATTGATTAGAGGAGAGAAAGACTTGAGGAAGGGAGACCAGGTTCAGATGATATACTAATAGAATAAATAAAACAAGTAGTTAGCAACTTAGCCATTAAAAAAAAAGACGAAAAGGTGCATAGGATATATAGTATCACAAGCTCCATGAGTTGCTTAGATCTTTAGTTCTAGTGGAATCTTCTTATAATGAAGACGTTATATAAAGTGCCCCTCCCAGGGAATTCCCTGGTATTCCAGTGGTTAGGACTCAGTGTTCTCCCTGCCAAGGCCCTACGTTCAATCTCTGGTCAGGGAAGGAAGATCCCTTAAGTCTTTCGATGTGGCCAAAAAGAAAAAAAAAGGTGCCCATCCCAAATAGTGAAATTTAATAAGAACCTTGTAGGTTGAAGGGAGAGATTGTCAAAAGTCACTTTCACACATATTTCTCTTCCAAACTTTTAATCCTGTGGCTATTGGGTTGCCATGTTTTATAGCTTCAAGTGAGGGTAGCATTTCAAGCAGGAGGGATTTGGTGGTGGTGAGAGATATTGAAATTTGAGTTTGGTAGCCTAACAATAAAACCAAGACAGTATTGTTCCATGGCACCCCGAGGTAGGAGGGAAGGTGGTTATTCATCCACCCATTTCTGGCTACAGTGTAGTATCCTATAGCCAGAGAGTTGGTTCTTTATTTTTTGGCCATGCGGTATGTAGGATCCTAATTCCCTGACCAGGTGTGGAACCTGCGCCCCCTGCTTTGGAAGCCTGGAGTGTTGGCAGAGAGGTGGTTCTGGAGTATAACTGTCACACAGTTAAAGTCTGCTTGAAAGTGGTCATATGGTAACACAATCCATTATTGTCATCTTAGAGGGTGGGCTGCGAAGAAATCAACCATAGCCTGTGTTCCACATACTACTTATAATTTGAGACAAAAATAGCTTGCAAAACAGAAAAGGTGTTTATTCAGAGGTCACGCCTGCTGGGTATTTAGCTCAGTCCTGGGTACAAAGTAAGTGCTCAATAAATATTTGCCACTTTTGTTACGTATTGTACATCATCACTATTTTATTACTAAATTTGCCGAACGCGATTTTTTTTTTCTCTCTTATTCCAAAAACACCTAGAAGCAAGAGAGAAAAAGGAATAACACCACAGATGAAAGAGCAGGCAGGATCAAGAGGGAAGCTATTTTTAGGACCAGGCCGTGGCTAGGAAGTGTGGAGGAAGGAGCAGGAAGAATAAAGAGGCTGATGAGGAGGGCAGAGGGGAGCTGAACAGTTAACTGTGTGGAGTTGCGGGAGCAAATGAAAGGTCCTGGATGGGAAGAGCAGTTCATCGGAAAAACTAAAGAAGTGTTAGCAAGTCAGGGCTCTGAAATCCCTGAGGAATTTAGCTGCCTTGGGCTAAGCCCTGTTCTGTTTCTAAAAGCCGTGTAAGTGCTGCAGGCCTGGCCCACTGCTGCAGGCAGGGGAGTGGGGATTTGCAAATGAGAACAAATCAATCTGTTGCCACAGAGAAATTAAAGGCTGAAGTGCGCTCACTGATGATGGGTGGATGGACCTTTGTTTTGTTATAAGCGAGATTAATAACTAAACGTTGAGATTTCAGTTGGTTAACTCCACAGAAGGCCCACACTGTTCTGCATGAGAACCAGACTGAAAGTTCAAAGATGGGGATCCTGGTCTGAGGAGGCGGCCAGGGCCAAGTGGACTCAGTGACTGCTGAGCACATCCCCAGGTGTTTGCTGGGTTTTGCCCCTGCTGAGGAGGAAGGAGGCGGAGTCTAAATGGTTCTTGAGCACACGGCTTGTTCAGGGCTTGCAAAGAGGACTGGCTCAGCGGCATCTCCACAGCCAGTCCTGAGCACTGCTGAAGTGACCGGGTTTGTGCCAGTGGGAAGGACACCGTGGTGAGTTCAGACTTGGGGCACTGCCATCCACTCGTGTGCTTGCTTGCTAAGCCACTCAGTCACGTCTGACTCATTGTGACCCTATAGATTGTGGCCCTCCAGGCTCCTCTGTTCTTGGGATTCTCCAGGCAAGAATACTGGAATGGATTTCCATCCCCTCCTCCAAGGGATCTTCCCAACCCAGGGATCGAACTCGCGTCTATTATGTTTCCTGCATTGGAAGGTGGGTTCTTTACCACTAACACCACCTGGGAAGCTTGAGGCAAATCCCTTCACCTGCTGCACTGCAGTTCCTCAGTTGCCACCTCAGTTCCTCAGTCTGTAAAGCAAGGGGAAGAGCCCCCTGGGTGCTGGATCATGAGTTAAATACAGCCTGCGGAGCAGGGGCCTGAAGAACCATATTGGGTCCACGGATATGTGGGCTGTTGTCGGAGGAATAACATCTAAGTCTTGTCTTCTCTGACCCAAGACCAAGTCTTTAACCCCTTCCTTGCCTTGTTGCTATAGCCTGTAAGATAATTTTAATGAGCTCTTGCCCATGGTAGGTATGATCGTCTGTGTTGGCTGTGAGCTAGTCAAGGACAGGGACTACCTTTGCATAGACTGAAGCCTGCTTCTCCCAGCCACCCATTTTCCCTCTCCCACTGGCAACCAAATATTATTGTTCTCTTGGGTCTCTCTCCAGAGTTATTTTATGCCTGTACTAACAAATACATACATATTTCCCTTCCCCTGCTCCCCGTATCATTTGTTTCAAAATGGTAGTATAGTATAGTCGCTGTTCTGCATTTTCCACTTACTATTGTATCCTTTTTAACATAGTTTATAGTGTGTTTTCCCAGGCTTTGAAAAATAACTTTATGGTATTTCATTTTATAATATGTGATCATTGACTTAAACAGCCCCACACTGATAAATATTTAGGTCATTTTCAGTCTCATGGTATGATAAATATTGCTGCATTGAATAATCTTACCTATAAGTGATTCTGCAGGTGTGTGGGTGTGTGATCTTGTGCTAATGAGACCAGTAGTGGATGTTATTTAGTGTGATTTGGAAAATTCTAATGTGGTGTCTCCCACTCAGATATCTATTCCACCAACTTAATTTGATTCTTCCAAATTCTACATCCAGAGTCATTTCTTTGCTTATCTGTTATCAAAATGCCAACTGATTAAATCTTATCAGTCCTGTGCACTCTATCATGAATGCTTAACCCCCTGAGCCGTCTGGCTAAGGAAGAAGTCAGGGAGGAGATGGCAAGGAAAAGACTGTGAAAAGAGAGATACCAGAGGGAAATAACCGAATGTCACCTGTTTATTAATTTTGCCTATTTCATCTCTATTATCAGAGAGACCCCCTCTACAGCCTGAGTTGGTCATAGCACGCACCTGCTTAGTGTATTTCTATGTCCTCTCCACCATCAGCATCAAAGGCACATTTAGCAGAGTGCCCATGCTCAAGTTGAGAGCTTCTTCTCTCTCAGCCTTCACTTCTCAAATCACAGCCGCTCTTCACCTCTGTGTCTTATCACGTGGGTGATGCTTTCTCGTCTGCAGGCCTCTGCTCACAATGCCTCTGTGCTGTGCACTCCCTCTGGACCTGGGGTGCCTCAGCTCTACCAGGGGACCCAGTCGTCACCTGCCTTGGGCGTCCTTTGCCGTCTTGCCTGGTTTCAGCTCTGAGGGCCGTGCTGCGCACTTGTGCTTAACTTTCACCAAGCTGAAGTTTCATAACATGGCAATTGTCCTTAAAACTTCTTGGGTTTTTGAACTTATGGTTACCAGAGAGGAGGAACAGGGTTAGGGGTAGAGGTAGAGGTAGAGATAGAACATTCAGGATTGACATGTACACACTGCTGTATTTAAAACAGATAACCAGTAGGATCCTACTGTATAGCATAGGGAATTCTGCTTATTGTTATGTGGCAGCCTGGATGGGAGGGGAGTTAGGGGGAGGACAGATCCATGTATACATGTGACTGAGTCCCTTGCTGTCTACCTGAAACTATTACAGCATTGTTAATCAGCTATATCCTGATACAAAATAAAGAGCTTTATTAAAAAATAAAAAGATTAAAAAAATTCCTATATCTTAATAGACCATAGCTCCTTAGAGATAGGAACTCTTGCTTTTTCAGTCTTTTTTATCTCTAGTGCCCAAAGAACAATAGGGACTCAGGATAAGTTTTTGCAGTGATAAATAAATGGAATGTCCTTCAGCCCAAGGGATAAATTTTTTTAAATTAATATTTATTGGAATATAGTTGCTTTACAATGTTGGATTAGTTTCTGCTGTACAGGAAAATGAATCGGCCATACATATACATATATCCCCTCCCTTTTGGACTTCTTTCCCATTCAAGTCACTGCAATGCATTAAGTACCAAGGGATGAATTAATAGTCAACTGATCAAAATGGAATATTGGGTAGAAGGAACTAAAAATAGAATTAGATCACCATCTGGATTATAACACAGAGTATTCAAAATCTGACTTTGTTTTTAAAAATAGATGCTGGCTGGAATCCCTTACAAAGCTAGTGCAAGGAGGTTCTGTTTTGCCAGTTCTTGCAAAGAATCACCCGGTCACAATGATGGTCTCTGGTTTTCAAACCCTTTAGTCACAGCTGTTTTGGTTTGCATTGATGTGATGAAGATGCAGCCTGATCATTTTTTCCTTTGTGGTCATCTAGGGAATAAGATGGAGAAGGCATTGTCGCCCCACTCCAGTACTCTTGCCTGGAAAATCCCATGGACGGAGGAGCCTGGTAGGCTGCAGTCCATGGGGTCGTTAAGAGATGGACATGACTGAACGACTTCACTTTCACTTTTCACTTTCATGCACTGGAGAAAGAAATGGCAACCCAC
>SJYV01018739.1:978640-1004403 GCA_006410875.1 Neotragus pygmaeus | reverse complement strand
TTTGCCTGTTACTCCAGGTGTTTCTTGACTTCCTACTTTTGCATTCCAGTCCCCTATAATGAAAGGAACATCTTTTTAGGGTGTTAATTCTTAAAGGTCTTGTAGGTCTTCATAGAATTGTTCATATTCAGCTTCTTCAGCATTATTGGTCAGGGCAGAGAGTTGGATTACCGTCATATTGAATGTTTGGCCTTGGAAAGGAACAGAGATCATTCTGTCATTTTTGAGATTGCATCCAAGTACTGAATTTTGGACTCTTTTGTTGACTATGATGGTGACTCTATTTCTCCTAAGGGATTCTTGCCCACAGTAGTTGATACAATGGTCATCTAAGTTAAATTCACCTGTTCCAGTCCATTTTAGTTCACTGATTCCTAAAATGTCAACGTTCACTCTTGCCATCTCCTGTTTGACTACTTCCAATTTGCCTTGATTCATGGACCTAACTAACATTCTAGGTTCCTATGCAATATTGCTCTTTATAGCATCAGACTTTACTTCGATAAAGTTTGAATTGAGGATGTTTAACTATAGACCTAGGCTATAAGACACAAGTAAGTGGCCCTAAATCACTTTTTGTTGTAAGATTTGTCATATGCATATGCTGATGGTTGGGATTCATTTCTGTTGAGGATATGAGAGTGATGTAAGTTTAAGTAACAAAGTGTTGCTTCCAAATACATCCATGGGACCATCCCATGTTAGAATTCTCTGGCCATCTTTTCCTAGATAGTATTTCCTTTATTCTTTGAAAGTAGTGGATCATTCCCCAGACTTACATGCAACTAATTTGGCTTTCAGTTAAAACTAGGCAATGTAAAGACTAAGGCATTTTAAATTTGCGGTATGATAGTTTATTTAAGTGCCATAAGACCACCAACCATATCATGTTGGTACTAGGATATGTTTTCCTCGATATCATAAAATATTCATGAAATTTCTCTCCATACAAATTTCTCTTTATTTCTCTAAATACAGTGTGTGTATTTGTGTGTATGCTCATGTGATATCTGTGACTTGAGTGGTGGCCAGAGTTCCTGATGAAGTTTATAGTCAGAGCATATTTAGATTGACATATAGTCCAGAATGCTTGGCTTTCAATCTTGGCTTCATGCCAGCCTTACTTCCCTTTGCAAATCATTTAACATTTTCATCACTTGTATTGTCATCTGTAGAATAGGTTGATGATAATTCATGAAATATTTTGGGGATAGTGAATTAATATATGTAAAGTATTTTGGCTGGGGCTTGGCACATAGTAAATGTTTGATACATGACAGTGATTATTACCAAGCCCCTCTACATGACATTGGGAGTGCTCAGTGGATGAAAAATAGTGGTTTGTATGAACCCTGGGTTGGGGTTTAGTGTTGAAAATATGCACCAGTTCTCATTTTTCTCCTCACCTCTTTACCTCCTCAGGGGAGCCTGAAGATAGAATAGCTAGATTGGGGTAATGTAGTTGCCTTTTGGAGGAGAGCAGACTGTGGGGGATGAACCCAGGCTGTGGAAGGAAGCTTGGCCAGGCAGTGAGTAGATTTCATGAGAGTTCAGGTATGGGTGGAACTTTCCAGGTGGCTCAGTGGTAAAGAATCCACCTGCCAATATAGGAGCCACTGGGGATGTGGTTTAGCTCTCTTGGTCAGGAAGATCCCTTTGAGGAGGAAACAGCAACTCACTCCAGTATTTCCCGCAGGGATAATCTCACGGAGAGAATACCCTGGAGGGCCACAGTCTGTGGGTTGCAAAGAGTCTGACATGCCCAAGCAACTGAACATACACGCATGCACACACGTACACATGCACGCATGTGTGCAGGTACAGTTGGGTCACCATGGTGATGGCCAGGCTGCTGGTGCTGGTGCTGGTGCCACCATTGTGGGCTGGGCTTCTCAATGGACACTGACAAGAGAAGACAGATTGTCCAGCATGGAGAAATGTGCAACTCAAGTCTCAGACAAAAGTATAGTTTCCATACTCTACAAATGAGTTATTAAAAAAAAAAAGTCCCAAGCCCTACACAAAAGTGAGCAAAGGATAGTTTGCAGAAAATAGAAATGCAATACCTTAAGTACACGAAAAGCTATTCAGCCAAGCTCATAGGAAGAGAAATGTAAATTGCAATGACAGTAAAATTTCATTTCTCACCTATCATAATGGCAAACAAAAAGTGTTTGATAACATTGAGAGATCATTCTCTGCCAATTGATAAGACTTCTAGAGATAGATTTGTTAATATCTATTAAAATGAAATGCAATTTCATTGACTGAGCAATTCCACTTGTAGCAGTGAAACCCACATATATAGTCTCAAATGTCTGAAATGATCCATGTAAAAGATTACTCACTGAGATATTGTTTATAGCAGTACAGTTTTCAGAACATCCTGAAAGTCCAGTAATAGGATTCGTTAAATAAATAATAATTCATCAATTTCATGAAATATTAACAGCAATAAACAAAAATGATGGAGGACTTTATTTACAGATGTGAACTCCAAGATTTCTTGTTAAATGGGAGGGAGCAAAGTTTAGAAAAGCATTTCTAGTGGGCTACTATTTGTGTCTAAAAAAGGGGAAAAAAGACTATATACATATATATTATTGTTGTTCAGTCACTAAGTCATGTCCGACTTTGCACAAAATAGACAATAATTTGCTTACTGAAAAGGGAATTAGGCATTGAAGCTTGGAGGTTAAGTGAGAGAAAAACTTTCCAATTTATACCATTTTGTAGTGTTGAAATTCTGAATCATATTACTTCATTTCCTATTCAGTCTTTTCAAAAGTAAGAATATGGCCTCTGGCTCTCCAATATAACCATTGATTTTAACATGAAAAAGTGTGTTTTGACATACTAATGAATGCAATTACTTAACCCTATTTCTACCCTACTTCTGGTGTAGGGTGACACCAACCAATGTTTGGGTAAATTTGATGCCCAGGAAACTATGACAGATCTCTCCCATAGCTTCCTGGTGTCCACAGTCAAGTGGTACTGGAGATGTACAGCCCAAAGGTGAGATGGTTGTAGTGGCAGGAACAAGAATGTTGAGTTGGAATACTGCCTCCAGCACTCATTGGCTGTGTTAACCTGGTTGAGTTGCCTTACCTCTGTAAACCTCAGTTTCTTGAACTGTAAAATGGAAATAATAATTGCTCCCTGTTGCATCATGAAGTCAGCCTTGGCTACCCTGATATACTGTAGGATTTCAAGTATTCAAGGCTCAAATTCATGAATAACAACATCTCTATTCTGGCCCACGGCATCGATTTCCCAGCTGACCTCAGTCAGAGTCACAGGAGAGCCGGCCAAACTCACCTCTGCACCTTGCTTCACTGACTTACTCGGAAATCCCTCGGGACCACAGTTTTCTGGCCCTTGCTGTGTCCCTGGACATGGTCTCTGTTCTTTCTAGGGCAGCCAGCTTTCCCTCTAAGGTACCCTCGACTTATCCCTAAGGATGCCTCTCTTATTCTCTTTCAAATCTAGACTCTGGCAGCTTTTTGGACAGTCTTCTCATTTTCTTATGCTGGAGAGAAAGGGCATTCCTTCAGTATTGAGGTGGGGGCCAGTCTCTGGTGTCTGAAGCCTCAGGGACATGGCAACAATGACACGTATCTTGTGGGTATTTGTGCCAGGGCCACAGGGATAAGCCAATCTCTTCTCTCGTCTTCTCCTCTAGCTCACCCCTCTGGGGCAAATGTAAGACCCCTATGCCACCTCTGCATCAGCTTGAGTTTGGCTTGGAGTAATTTATAATCAACTGTGTGTAAAATGTGTATGTGTCTTGCCAACTGTTGACTTAAGCAACTACTGGGGCCTGTTACCAAGTGACATCAAAGGCTCCGAGGTGGTGGTTTTATAGTCTGCCTAAAATGGCAACCCACTTAAGTACTCTTGCCTGGAAAATCCCATGGATGGAGGAGCCTGGTGGGCTGCAGTCCATGGGGTCACTAGGAGTCGGACACGACTGAGCGACTTCACTTTCACTTTTCACTTTCATGCATGGGAGAAGGAAATGGCAACCCACTCCAGTGTTCTTGCCTGGAGAATCCCAGGGACGGCAGAGCCTGGTGGGCTGCTGTCTATGGGGTCGCACAGAGTCGGACACAACTGAAGTGACTTAGCAGTAAGAAATGGTAGAAGGTTCAAGTTTATATGTGTTCATATGCTTTACTGGGAGAAAAAAAATGCATATATGGTGAATAGCTTCGTTGCTATGGCAAGACAGAATGCTTTTTGAAAAAGTTTCTCTTTAAAGTCAACGATTAATCACTTTCAAGGCAGAGGGAAAACAGGAGGAGGGAAAAAACCCAGACTGTGGTAGGCTAGATTTCCCCCAGATATTATTGCCGCTTCTGTCTCTGCAGCCGAACATAACAGCTGGTGAGTAGGGAGAAACTGGAGAAAGATCTTTTTTGCCTTTAATCCAGTATGCTGTTTTCCTGTGCCTGTTTTACTGTAATTCTCAGCGGCCGCGGGACAAAAGCTGTTGACTGATACATGCAATTACCTCCTCTAATATTGCTCTCAACTGTCGGCCCTGACTGACAAAAGTGGATGAGGTTTAGTTAAGGTCTGGGAAAACACTCTTTTAATAAAAGCCAGTCTCATCTCTATGATCACCTCCCCCCGTCAGACCTTTTCATCTGTTTTCTGGAAAGATAAGGCCTGGTGATGGAAAGTTAAAAAGTGGTGCTGAACTTGGACGTTCTGGACGCCAGTATTTACCTCACAAAAAGACGGCACAGTGTGTGTGTGTGTGTGTGTGTGTGTGTGTGTGTTTGTGTGTGTGTGTCTCTATGTGTGTGCTATTTGCATTGGAAATGAGGAGAATCAGTTTGGATCATTGGGTAGGGTTTTCCTAGAAAGAATAAGAAGTTATTTTAGAAAGTTATAAACCAGCTCCTTGTGGATTTCAGCCCATGTTTGGTTTTGGTGGCACGGAAAGCCTTAAGGAGGTGACCCCTTGAGTCCTTCTCTGGGTTGCTGCACTTGGGTGGGCCATTCCTATGGAAGATACACACAGTGACACTGGTAAGGAGCTGGAGATGGAAACCTCTCCCCCCGAGCCCCCCAGTGGCACACTGCTATGTGTTCACACTCACGGTGGCAAGAAAGGGGCTAAAATCCTAGTGGAGAGCCCTTTAGGCATACCTAGTAAGAAGATCACCACTGCCCCGGCCCCTGCTCCATGCCTTCGCTTCGAAGAACTCCTAGTTCACACGGAATAGGACTGGATCACAGAAGTGAGGACGGTGACCTATTTCAAGCATGGTTTGGAAGACTGAAGTGGAAACTGTAGGGAGATGTCCTCATAAGCGCCCCAAACTGTATGGATTGGACTGTGTCCCTGTCTGCTGAGAGGCCTGCTGGTTGCTGTGAGTCCAACTGCTGGCCCTGATGCCGACGGAGCCAGTTCTTCGGGTCAGCTGGGAACACTTGGCAGTCGGTCCTCTGATGGGGGCAAGTTTGCAGAGGGGGCTGGGCCTGAAGAGGTCACAGTTTATTCATAGGCCCAGGAGGGAGCTAGCTTAGGCCTGAAGGAAGTCAGCTCTCTTATCGACAGTGCAGGTAGCTGAGTCTATCAGTTTTCCCCTGTGTTGGCACTCAATTTTCATAACACAATTTGTAATGTGATAAGATCTGCACAGTATTAATAGTGGCAATAGCATGGCAAGGTTATTCTTGTGCAGTTTTAATAAAAAAGCAAGGGGCTACTCTGTTGATGGAGTGTATTATCTAGGATTTTAGAACCAGGACACAATCTCTCTCTCAAGCGTCTGCAGACTACTAAAAAAGCTTCTTCCCACAGAGATAAGCCTGCCTTCCAACCTCCACCCCCACCTCCCCACTGGTATGGAGACCAAGTTAACATCTCCCTTGCTTCTGCAGGGGTTTCAGAGCATGCCAGCTGTGGAAAGGAATGGACTGGAATCTGGGAGTGTGTCACATGGGAGAAGAGTCACTGCCAAGGAGTCCTCCACCTGGGAGGAGAGACCAAATTTCAGCCTAAAGTGACAAAGCGCTGAAGTGTCCAGAGGAGGTGAATGCATAAGCCCACGAGGAAGAGGAGAGAGTCAGTCATAGCTGGATGAGGAAGAGAGCTGCCCCAGCTGAACCATATGAAAGGACATCTGACTTCTGGGAGAGGATGGCAGGGGAAATTTCGACATGAGGCATACTGGGAAGGAAGACTATTTCTTTTTTTTTTTTTTTTAAACTGTGGAATTCTGCCCCTACTGCCATGCACAACCACATATGCACTCACACCTATGCAAACCACACACACATACTCATATTCACACTTCTTTCCCCTAGTCCCAACTCTGTCTTTGCATCAAAATCACCCAGAGCTTTAAATAAAATACAGATCCTGAGGCTTCTCAGATATACTAAATAATCATCTCTGGGAGCAGAGTCTGAATTTTTTCATTTTTTAAAAATTTAGTAACATGCATGCCTGAAGTGAAAATTCACAGTACAGAAAGGAAAATCTCTTTCACCTAACTCTCAGTCCTACTCCCCAAAGGCAGACTTTTTTTTTTTTTTTTTTTTTTTAAGACCACACCATGCAGCATGCGGGATCTTCATTCTCCATGTCGCCTCTATTGGGAACACAGAGTTTTAACCACTGGACTACCAGGGAGGTCCTAAGGCAGACATTTCTAATATTTCCTTGAAATTTGTTTTCTTCCCAAAACTATATTCATACATAGTCATCTGTTATTATTTTTAACCTCTGTCAATGATTGTAATTAATAGTCAGGTGAGAATCTCCTGTTTGGATCCTGCTCGGTCCCCACAGAGATACATCTTTTGTGGGAAAGGAGGGCTGGAAGTGGGGAGCTTTCTGAGCGGACAAGCAGACAGGTCAGCCAAGGACAGAGCCCAGAGAGAGGCTACACAAGGAGGCAGAGTGCTCGAGAGTGAAGAGAGGCAGCAATTCCTCCTAATGCACAGCAAGCCCCCAAGAGCTGAGAAAGGCAGAGTGGCAAGAGACAGAATCCAGTGGGGCTCAGGGAAGATTGCCTTCCAGAAGAGACTTGAAGAGTCTCAAAGACGAGAGGAATGGGTATTCAAGGTGGGAAGACTGGCATGGGATGTGAATGCTCCTTCATCCTTTATTCCAGGCATCTTTTTCTTCAGTTCTTTAGGAGGCAGGGGCAATTGTAAGAGTGTGCACTTTAGTGTCCAGCTGCCCTGGTTTCCAGAGGTTGAATGAATAGTAGGCCTGTGGTGACAGACATACAGGAGGCATTGGGGAGAGAAGGGTGAAGGAGATATGCCCTGGTATTCAGCCTTGCGGGTACATAGACGTGCAATGTGGTGAATGTTTGCCTAACAGCAGGTCAGTGCAAGGTGTATTGGGTAGAACAGGACCAGCACTCATATGATTTCTCTTAAGAACTAAATAAGGACCTCATTAGCCAGAGTCTTCAAATAGGTCATATGTTTTTATAGCCAGATTCTGGAAGGGTCCGTATTCATCTGTTTCAGACAAAATTGCGGGACAGCTGAGGTTGGGTTGACTTTGGCCAACCCTTGGTTATAGTTCTGTGGTCTGTTGGCCTTCCAGGGTCTCCACAAGTCATACAAGGGCACAAGTGGTTCCCTCATCCCTGTTTGATAGCTCTTGTTCTTCGAAATGCAGGCGAAATCAGAGGTAGAAATCAAAGGCTTACTTGAGTTTTATTGCTTTCAGGACTTTTACAATTGCTTCACTGTCTTCCTGATAATACAATTACATTTTCTGTAGACAACATGTATCTGGAAAGGATCAGTATGTACTGAAGTCAGTCTTTTTTTTTTTTGAAAAATGGGTCAGAAAGAAATATTCATATTGTATCACAGACTAGCCCTGGGTTGAGTTCCAGACTTTTTTTTTTGTTTGTGTTTTGCTTCTCATTTCTGTCATATAAAGGCCTGTGAATCTTTTTGTCTTTTTTTAAACTTGCAGGACTTTTGACAGTGATAGTTTTTTTTTTTCTATTAGAATTTCTAACATATGTCAGGCATGGCTGTTGGCATGGTGTCTCTGCAGCAGCATTGCAAAGGGAGTATTTTGCTTTTTTCATCTTCTTACAGATGAGGGAAATGAAGACACCAGTACACGCAGAATCTTACCTGAGCTCCTGTCCTGTTGTGGCCAGGCTGGTATTTGAACTTGGATAACTCCACATGAAAATTAAGCCTCTCAGTTTACAGATGAATCAATTGAAGTCCCAAGGTCACCTGACTCATCAGTTGCAGAGTTTGGAACCCAGGGCTTCTGAATTTGTGACCAGCATGCTTCTCATGACAAGAAGGTCCATCGTAAAGAGCAGACTCTGCCTTTGGTCTCTTCCCTTCTGAAGGCATCCTGTGTACTGTCACTCTACAACCTGCTCAAACTCCCAAGCCCTCAACACATACACATCCATGCTTTGGTTTCCCCCTAACCACTGATGATGGTCCCAGACTCTGCCCCTGACCGCTAATATCTCTGGCGTGGATCCTATAGTCCAGCCGGACAGCCCCTCTGACACCTGCAGGAACAAGATACATGCTTTCCTCCCTCCATCTTTATTCACCATTTCCCACTAGTTGGCCTGCTCTCTTCCTGCCAGAGCTACAGGTTTAGAAATTTAGAAATGATACCTGCCTTTCAGACCCATCGGAAATGCCCCACTTCCATGAAGCTTGTGAAGTTGTGTAGGATCTGTTGCTCTTGTTGAGGGTTAAGGGACAGGGGGGGAAGAAAATGGGGTGGAACTCAGGAAAATAGTTCTGAAGCTTGGAAATGGGTGTAGCATTGCATAACCCAAGGCCAGTCAAGACCTGTGGCTTTTTGAGTTCTTACTGTGTCTTGAAACAATGAGTGCCATCACACCTTCTGAAGTCTCCACAGCAAGTCATCATGTTGCTGGAGCTGGAATTCCAGCCAATCCCACCTGGAGTCAAAGCCTGTGCTCTCCTTTACCATCGTATGGTCTCCCAAGACAACTGGTCATGTGGCAAGAAAAGAATACAGCCGTCCTTACGTGGAGGATTAAAGAGATGAAACAAAATTGGGGTCATGGATGGAGACAAAACAGCGAGGGGACCTGGAATTGGAAGAGATGAAGGGATGGCCTGGAGTGGAACTCTTCAGGCTGTGGCCTTTGGGTCTTTGGAGCCTCTGTCATTAACAGTGATCATCTGGACACCAGGAATTGTGCTCATAGCTTGTGTCTTTTGCTTTGTGTCTTAGGGCTTTGAGGCCCAAGCTCCCTGAAGGCAGAGACTACATCAATACCTTTGTGGGGTGGAGACATAGTCTGGCCAAGCAGCCACATGGGAAGTGCCGACGGGCAGGCATCTTGGCAGGCATCTGGCAGGATGCAGGCAGGCTTCACAGAGAGATGAAGTTCCAGGCAGAGAAGGGAACAGGGTGAGGGAATCAAGGTGGAGGGTGGGGCACACATTCAGGCAGGAAGGCCAGGAGAGGCAGCAGGCTGCACTGAGGAACGTGCCCAGCCTATTAGTCAAGGCTGGAGAAGCAACTCAAGGCTGGGCATAGATGTAAAAGCTGAAACCTCCTGCCCCCACTTATATGGTTTCAATGCCCCCGGCAGCAGACATGCTCAGCACCCTACCACTTGAAACGTTGCCTCGTTACTGAGAGGGCCCAGGGTATCCATCCTTACTCATCTAGAGAATTCTATTCATCTTTTAAGACACTTTAAACATGTGTCCTGTGAGCCTTGCCTTACAGTCTCAAGTAGAATTCCCTGTTTGCTCAGAAGTATCTTTTCTACCTCTCTGTTCCAGCACTGGTCACCCTGTTTTGTCTCTCTTCTCTGTTATCACAGGAGCTCCTCCCAGGGAAGAAACTGTGTCCTTTCTTTGCATCCCCAGAACTAGCAGATAGTCGGTACTCAGTACATTTTGATGATGGAGCAGCTTCAGCCCAGTGTTCGTGTGTTTTTCAGGGAGACAGAGTTAACAGCCAGTGGGGACCCGTGAGGCTGGGAAGAGGAGATGGGAATTTGCAAGTCTGCTCTGTAAAGTCTGCTGGGGACTTCTCACTGTGATGGCCAGCAGCACCTGCTCACCCCAACTCCTGTTAGCCTCTGCTAACTGCCCACCAGGCCCTGTAATGTCTCTGCATTTTTTCCCTTTGTCACTTGTTTTTTCTTTCCTGCGAGGAGTTTAGCAGCCCCTCAGGAGTTTGATTATATTGCAAGATGAATAAGATATTTGAATTGCGCTATTTAAATGAGTCATCTCAGCCCTAGTGTAATTGTTCACCCCCTGTCACACTCAACGTGACTACATTTTCAAACGAGTGCTTTGGCCTGAATAGGGCATTGCTGAAATTGTTTGGTTCCAGTTCTCGACGGCTTTATCATTTGCATCCCAGGGTGTGTCTTTTGTTTCACATCTGGGCAGATGTGGACTTTTACAGAGTCATCCACCNTCAAACGAGTGCTTTGGCCTGAATAGGGCATTGCTGAAATTGTTTGGTTCCAGTTCTCGACGGCTTTATCATTTGCATCCCAGGGTGTGTCTTTTGTTTCACATCTGGGCAGATGTGGACTTTTACAGAGTCATCCACCAGAGCTATTGGAACAAGCAGCGTATCCTTAGAGAAGAAAGTTGAACTGATATTTTAGATGTTTGCACATGTTCGTGGTGTGTGTTGGGGGCAGGGTGGGGGCTAGGGAGGAGTGGCAGAGTGCAGAGGTCACAGAAGGCGATGTCTGATTGTGACTGAGCAGCTTGTCAACATAGAACAGGACTCAAGCCGAATAGATTTAGATTTTGGATTTGTGGTCTGAAATCTCCTTGATTCATATTTCTGTTTTGAGGGGTTTTGTCACTTTCACAACTAAGCCTTCACTGATGGTCCTAGGATGGATGGCCCAGGGGCCCAGAGTGCCTTAGCATTTCTTCATCTTGGAACTGAGCCAGAGAACAGGACGGTGACCACTGCCCACAGGGAGCTGGGCACCTCTCTCTTCCTTGTTCATTTCTTCTAATGAAGAGAACATGATTGAAGGTCAGACTGTCAAACATAACTAACTCCAAAGCTGCCTCTCCAGTTCTGGGAAGGTCTCAGTTAGGAACTGGTAGAGGAGTTGCCACAGTATGGCAAGGCCCACCCTGAGATAAAAAAGATTTAAACTTTCCAAATTAGGGATATGCAGTATTCCTAAATTGATAAAGTCCGGTGTTAAGGTTCATTCAGTAGATGTTGCATGTGTGCCCATGAATCAAGCCCATGCTCAGGGGATGGTGAGACCAGAGAAAGAGGCCCCTGAGACCCTGTCTTCAAGAAGTTCACAGCCTAGTGTGGTTGATGGGCACACAAACGATCACGACAGAGTAGAGTTGTGTCAGAGTGCTGTGGAAAATTAGGACAGCAGGGTCTGTCCAAGGAGATCGGCCAAAGTTTTTGAAAAGTAGGAGGTANAAAAAAAAAAAAATGGGAAACAAGATACAGGAAGGTGATGTGCATGCATTCTCGGTGGCTTCATCTGTCAAATGGTGTCAGGCTGGTGGTTTGGCCCCCTGAGCCTCTTTGCTTCCTCATCTTAATAAAAAGATAAATGGAGAAAGGGGATAGTGATGGGAGCATCAGTCTTCAGACGTTTCACCCAGCCACTTTGTCTAGTGCTAAGCCCTAGATTTCACTCTCTCAGGGTGAGACGAACCTGAACCCCAAAGCACATTTACACATCATCTAGGTTGGCCCAAGGCTTGGCCAAAACAGGGAGTGTTTTCTAGAGCCAAGCTTTAGCATTCTCATTGGAACTTGAATCCACTCAAGTTTAAATACATCCCTTGAGCCAACTTTGACTATCTGCCTAATATGATGATGATACTATACATATAACACTAGATAGGGTATATAACTTCTCTGAAGAGAAAAATAGGATAAGGACATGAGAAGACCCTAGTTATTCATTGCTTCATTCTGTCTTTAATGAAAGTCTGTGGAATGATTTTCTTGGGGAGTGGAAGTCACTTCCAGGACAGTTGCCTACAGTTGTCACTAACTTGTCCTGAGAAGAAGTCAGAGCCTTAATGTTTATAAGCTCATCAAGCCACAAACTAAATCTTGAACTAGAAAAACAAAATTCTCCTGGTTCAATGCTTTAATAAGTAGCAGCAGGAAAAATGGTGACTTATTACGTAAGATATTGTGAAGGATATCTTTTATATTTAGCTCTATTTGGAAAATAATGCCTTTAAACTTAACACCTTCAATTCTGTCCTTTGGATACTTCTTCTTTTACACCTTGAAAAACAGTCATATACCTTGAACAAATTTAGTGACATTTCTGTTGCAAAAATCTGACACTTAGAAAAGTCAGAGGGAATTTTTCCCCAAAGGAAATAAACCAAAATCCAATTATTTATGGTTGTAACTGGAATTATTCCAGTTGCTCAGGATTTAACTATTATTCCCTTGAGAAAGCAAAATACCAAAAGTACTAAGGATGAGGGTAATGTGATAAATGGGGATATGGCTTTTACTTTTGTGACTATTATCATTAATAAAACAAATATGTACATATATACCTTCACACATACTTTTATAAATATCTACACCATTCCTTTTTGATTAGTTACTACATATTGAAAACTAAGACATGGTAGAAATTCAGAACAGAAAACATAATTGACAAAGTTGGACCCTTTTCATCAAGAAGAACAGATGTATTTTCCTGGTCTTGCTATAATACTCTGAGCAAGTTGTCCTATCCTTGCATGCACTGCATTTTTCCATCCACACCCCTTACCTCCAGAAGAGAATGCCATGAGGATTATCAGGACAATGTTAGCAAATGTGTCTAGAATTTGCTGGTAGGAGGCAACACTGAAAATCAAAGCACAATAATGTTTGGCACTTTTGATAATCTAGGGTCTAACTTCTCTGACTAAAGCTTACTCTGCATAGAAACACAAATATCAAATCCTGGCCTGTAACAATTCCATCGCCAGTTACTTACTCATTAGCTGGGGACCTTTGATGTTTTCCATCTACGAAGTTTCTAATCTTTCTGAAAAGTAGAGGAAGCACTCATTGGTTTACGTTTACATTTGGCATTTTAATTTTGTAATTCCACCTTTCCCTTCCCCCTTTCTTTCCACTTTGTGGATCTCACAGGTGTCTGGTCCGACCTGTCAGGTGGGTCTCTGTTTGCCTGTCATTTGGGAAGCTGATGGTCTTACCTGGGCATGGCTGATTGCACAAAGCGGAACAGGGGTTAGTTTGAATTGCAGGTGTGAGCAATCAGTGTAGATCAGCACTAATCCATCAGATATTAGAACTGCCAAGCTGCAGCAGACATGGCAGAGAGAGCCAAAAGCTGAGAGTGACGGTAGCTCTGTGTGTGTGTGTATGTGTGTGCGTGTGTATAACCAGTAGTTCCAGTGCTAAAGGATTTTATGTTTGCAGAACGTGGTCTCCCTGATCCTGACCATGACATTTCCTTATTGAGGACCCATGCTGACTGTGGCTGTATAAAACATCATGGTGATGAGAGGCAAATAAGAAGCTGATCACATCTTCAGGTAGCTTATACCCCAGAAGAGACATTGATATACAGCCTAAGGTATGCTTAGCTCACATTATGCAATGATATATACCTCGGCCTATAGAATTCTAAGTTCAAGTAGCCATTCTGTCATTTACTGTCTATTTGATCTTGGGAAAGTTTCTTATTTTCACTGAACTTCACATTCCCTCATGTATAAAATAGGGGTAATCCCTACTTGGAAAAATTATTGTCTCTGGCATATAGTAGGTGCTAAATACATGTTTTTTTTTTTCTTCTTTTTTTGAACTCTTATCTTTAGACAGTAGTATTGTCTCAGTGGTAATGTGAGTCATGAATGCCCTGAGTGGTCCATGTGGAGTGAGAACCAGGAGACCACACTTGTGATCCAGGAGGTCAACAAGGCTTTCAGGATGGGCAGGATGTGATGAACCTGAGCCTCGAAGATTCAGATGGGTTCACAGGGAAGTGGCATACACACAGGCTGGCAGGTGGGCTCTGGGACAGCAGCAAGTCCATTTGGGTTAAACCATTGAGACCTAAAAGTCTGAAGGATCCAGGTTGTCAAGCACAGTGCTCTTGATAGGTTTGTCCTTCCAAAACAAATTCTGAGATCTGAAGCCCTGTCAGCCGTTTGTCAAGGTTCTGGTGTAAATACATCACTGTCATCCACTTGTACAAGAAGCCCAGGCAACACAGGAAGCACACTTTTCCTTCTTGCCAGAGAGTCTGATTGACTGAATGTATCTTCCTCAGTCAAAGAATGTCTTGGCAGTATATGTTACATCGGGGAGTGTTGACCTTCGTGGAACTTCAGTACCACAAACATGAGGGAGGGGCCACCTCCTCACATGAGGAGAATCCCCTACTGCATTGATGCTTTGGATCTATATGTGGGTCCATAAGCCTGTGAGGCCCAAGAGGCTGCAGTAGGACTGAGGTACACTATAAGAGGTTGCGGGTGTTTGCTTCCCATGGCGATCATTTCACAGTTCAGATAAGTCAAGTTGTTATGCTGGCCAGCAGGTCAATTTATCTCAATAAAAGTGGGAAAAAAATTAAAATCTTAGAAAGGCTGAAATACACAAAAAAGTGACTTGTGAGCAAAACACTCGGTCATATAGGCAGGTGGAAAGTAATAGATGAAGTCAGGAAACCGCTGTCATTTATTAATAGGGAGACCCCGGGACATACCACTTTTAGGGTCTCAGTTGCCTCAGGTATAAAATTAGGGTGTCACACTAATCATGAGTGCAAATAAGTTTTTTAAAAAATTCTAAGTCTCTCTTGTGTGTGCTCAGCCCCTCAGGTGTGTCTGACTTTTTGCTACCCCAGGGACTGTAGCCTGACAGGCTCCCCTATCCATTAAATTTTCAAGGCAAGAATCCTGGAGTGGGTAGTTCTTCAGGGGATCTTCCCCACCCAGGAATCAAATCTGGGTCTCCTGCACTGAAGGAGGATTCTTTACCGTGTGAGCCACCAGTTTCTTAGGTGACAACAAAAGCTCTTTTACGCCAATAAATCTAGTGTAGAATCACAACCTGTAAATAAAAGCAGAGCAGCTCCGGCCAGTGGGCACAGGTCCTGCCAAGGCCTCAATGTCCTCTCTCTCCTCCCCATCCTCAGAGTTGGGTGGAGAAGGTCACCTTGCCCTCTTCAGGGCATGAAGTCCAAGCTGATAGACTACAAAGTTGCTGAGATTTCTCATACTTCCCACAAGTTCCAGTCCTATCACAGCTTAAATTAATGTAGTTTTCAATTTTTTCTTTAAGTCGACTGAAACCTTTTAGAAAATAAACTCATCTCCCTAGACCTCTCTTTTAGCAGATTGCATAATTTTTCTCTCTGCAATGGTTTTTATTCTCAAGACAAATTCCATTTCACTAATAATTGTCAGAGTTCCAATACTAAGATCCCTGATAGAAAGGGCATTGAAAGATTATATCTCATTCTGAGTCAGAGGTATTCTTATTCATACGGGAAGCTAGCTTTGTTAGGAAAGATACCCAAGTGTTCACAGTGAAAAATCTTGTTTGGCATTGAAACAGAGGTGAGGAAACTTGCAGAGAATTTTCTCAGCAGCAGAAGAGGCTTCCCCTGGAATCGGTTGATGCTTGTCTATTGATGTCTAGCCCAAGTGAGAGCAGCACAGTCATACTGAAAGGAAAATGCCCTGGCCCTGAGAAATTTGAACAAAAGGAAAGCAGCTGAAAGGTGCTGAGATCTTAACCCTTCAAAAGTTTCCCAGTCCATTTCTATCCTTGTTAGAATGGTCAGTGCAAAGCTGGAGAAGATGCCTTAAAACACGGGCTTTCTGTGCTTCCTAACACTGTCATTCCCCTGCAGCAGACTCAGTGGAGAAGAAGGTCAGGCCTTGATTATCTCTAAGGATACAGAAACTCAGACAACACTGTAAGCAGAATGATTATGCATATGTTGTTGTTGTTCAGTGGTCCAGTCATGTCCTACTCTCTGCGACTCCATGGACTTTAGTGCGCCAGACCTCTCTGTCCTTCACCATCTCCCGGAGTTTGCCCAAGTTCATGTCCATTGCATTGGTGATGCCATCCAGCCATCTCATGCTCTGATGGCCTCTTCTCCTTTTGCCCTCAATTTTTCCCAGCATCAGGGATTTTTCCAACGAGTCAGCTCTTCACATCAGGTGACCAGAATACTGGAGCTTCAGCATCAATCCTTCCGATCAATATTCAGGGTTGATTTCCTTTAAGATTGACTGCTTTCATCTCCTTGCTGTTCAGGAGACTTTCAGGAGTCTTCTCCAGCACCACAGTTGGAAGGCATCAATTCTTTGGAGTTCTGCTTTCCTTACAGTCCAGCTTTCACTACTGTACGTGACCACTGGGAAGATCATATGGGATTATGCACATACCCCAGGATGAAGGCATTGTAAACTTAGAAATCATACCCTATATACAGTCACCATTTGCTGTCATGAAATACCTGTGGCCAGTTGACACGCTTCATCTCAGAGAAGCAGCTGCACAGACCAAAAGATTCTCATGACCTTCTTGAGCCGCCAAACTTCACCTTTGCAGCTAGTGAGCCCCATGGCTAGCCAAGGGGTGTATATTCTCTTCTGTGCCTCATTTCTGTCCTGTATTCAATGAAAGGGTTCTGTCCTGGAACTGTAATCTGAAGAAAGTCCCAGGTTCATCAATAATTCTTGAGAGTTGTGCTTGAAATTCTATGCTAATTTAAAATTCTATGCTAATATTGAATTACTATGTTAATTTTTTCACACACATAAATGTACATTATTATACATATTATAATAAAAGGAAAACAAAGAAGCAAATCCTGGCAAACAGAAAAGCCAATAGCAAGCTAAATGTTGTATATTGGCCCAAGCAGCAGTATAGCTGTGTTAATTAAATGTTATTCTATGTTATTTCTGTTAATTGCTCAGTCCTGTCCGACTCTTTGCGGGCCCCAGGGACTGCGGCGCCAGGCTGCTCTGTTCATGGAATTCTCCGGGCAAGAGTACTAGAATAGGTTGCCATTCCCTTCTCCAGGTCTGGATCTTCCTGACCCACGGTTTGNTAGTATTGTCTCAGTGGTAATGTGAGTCATGAATGCCCTGAGTGGTCCATGTGGAGTGAGAACCAGGAGACCACACTTGTGATCCAGGAGGTCAACAAGGCTTTCAGGATGGGCAGGATGTGATGAACCTGAGCCTCGAAGATTCAGATGGGTTCACAGGGAAGTGGCATACACACAGGCTGGCAGGTGGGCTCTGGGACAGCAGCAAGTCCATTTGGGTTAAACCATTGAGACCTAAAAGTCTGAAGGATCCAGGTTGTCAAGCACAGTGCTCTTGATAGGTTTGTCCTTCCAAAACAAATTCTGAGATCTGAAGCCCTGTCAGCCGTTTGTCAAGGTTCTGGTGTAAATACATCACTGTCATCCACTTGTACAAGAAGCCCAGGCAACACAGGAAGCACACTTTTCCTTCTTGCCAGAGAGTCTGATTGACTGAATGTATCTTCCTCAGTCAAAGAATGTCTTGGCAGTATATGTTACATCGGGGAGCGTTGACCTTCGTGGAACTTCAGTACCACAAACATGAGGGAGGGGCCACCTCCTCACATGAGGAGAATCCCCTACTGCATTGATGCTTTGGATCTATATGTGGGTCCATAAGCCTGTGAGGCCCAAGAGGCTGCAGTAGGACTGAGGTACACTATAAGAGGTTGCGGGTGTTTGCTTCCCATGGCGATCATTTCACAGTTCAGATAAGTCAAGTTGTTATGCTGGCCAGCAGGTCAATTTATCTCAATAAAAGTGGGAAAAAAATTAAAATCTTAGAAAGGCTGAAATACACAAAAAAGTGACTTGTGAGCAAAACACTCGGTCATATAGGCAGGTGGAAAGTAATAGATGAAGTCAGGAAACCGCTGTCATTTATTAATAGGGAGACCCCGGGACATACCACTTTTAGGGTCTCAGTTGCCTCAGGTATAAAATTAGGGTGTCACACTAATCATGAGTGCAAATAAGTTTTTTAAAAAATTCTAAGTCTCTCTTGTGTGTGCTCAGCCCCTCAGGTGTGTCTGACTTTTTGCTACCCCAGGGACTGTAGCCTGACAGGCTCCCCTATCCATTAAATTTTCAAGGCAAGAATCCTGGAGTGGGTAGTTCTTCAGGGGATCTTCCCCACCCAGGAATCAAATCTGGGTCTCCTGCACTGAAGGAGGATTCTTTACCGTGTGAGCCACCAGTTTCTTAGGTGACAACAAAAGCTCTTTTACGCCAATAAATCTAGTGTAGAATCACAACCTGTAAATAAAAGCAGAGCAGCTCCGGCCAGTGGGCACAGGTCCTGCCAAGGCCTCAATGTCCTCTCTCTCCTCCCCATCCTCAGAGTTGGGTGGAGAAGGTCACCTTGCCCTCTTCAGGGCATGAAGTCCAAGCTGATAGACTACAAAGTTGCTGAGATTTCTCATACTTCCCACAAGTTCCAGTCCTATCACAGCTTAAATTAATGTAGTTTTCAATTTTTTCTTTAAGTCGACTGAAACCTTTTAGAAAATAAACTCATCTCCCTAGACCTCTCTTTTAGCAGATTGCATAATTTTTCTCTCTGCAATGGTTTTTATTCTCAAGACAAATTCCATTTCACTAATAATTGTCAGAGTTCCAATACTAAGATCCCTGATAGAAAGGGCATTGAAAGATTATATCTCATTCTGAGTCAGAGGTATTCTTATTCATACGGGAAGCTAGCTTTGTTAGGAAAGATACCCAAGTGTTCACAGTGAAAAATCTTGTTTGGCATTGAAACAGAGGTGAGGAAACTTGCAGAGAATTTTCTCAGCAGCAGAAGAGGCTTCCCCTGGAATCGGTTGATGCTTGTCTATTGATGTCTAGCCCAAGTGAGAGCAGCACAGTCATACTGAAAGGAAAATGCCCTGGCCCTGAGAAATTTGAACAAAAGGAAAGCAGCTGAAAGGTGCTGAGATCTTAACCCTTCAAAAGTTTCCCAGTCCATTTCTATCCTTGTTAGAATGGTCAGTGCAAAGCTGGAGAAGATGCCTTAAAACACGGGCTTTCTGTGCTTCCTAACACTGTCATTCCCCTGCAGCAGACTCAGTGGAGAAGAAGGTCAGGCCTTGATTATCTCTAAGGATACAGAAACTCAGACAACACTGTAAGCAGAATGATTATGCATATGTTGTTGTTGTTCAGTGGTCCAGTCATGTCCTACTCTCTGCGACTCCATGGACTTTAGTGCGCCAGACCTCTCTGTCCTTCACCATCTCCCGGAGTTTGCCCAAGTTCATGTCCATTGCATTGGTGATGCCATCCAGCCATCTCATGCTCTGATGGCCTCTTCTCCTTTTGCCCTCAATTTTTCCCAGCATCAGGGATTTTTCCAACGAGTCAGCTCTTCACATCAGGTGACCAGAATACTGGAGCTTCAGCATCAATCCTTCCGATCAATATTCAGGGTTGATTTCCTTTAAGATTGACTGCTTTCATCTCCTTGCTGTTCAGGAGACTTTCAGGAGTCTTCTCCAGCACCACAGTTGGAAGGCATCAATTCTTTGGAGTTCTGCTTTCCTTACAGTCCAGCTTTCACTACTGTACGTGACCACTGGGAAGATCATATGGGATTATGCACATACCCCAGGATGAAGGCATTGTAAACTTAGAAATCATACCCTATATACAGTCACCATTTGCTGTCATGAAATACCTGTGGCCAGTTGACACGCTTCATCTCAGAGAAGCAGCTGCACAGACCAAAAGATTCTCATGACCTTCTTGAGCCGCCAAACTTCACCTTTGCAGCTAGTGAGCCCCATGGCTAGCCAAGGGGTGTATATTCTCTTCTGTGCCTCATTTCTGTCCTGTATTCAATGAAAGGGTTCTGTCCTGGAACTGTAATCTGAAGAAAGTCCCAGGTTCATCAATAATTCTTGAGAGTTGTGCTTGAAATTCTATGCTAATTTAAAATTCTATGCTAATATTGAATTACTATGTTAATTTTTTCACACACATAAATGTACATTATTATACATATTATAATAAAAGGAAAACAAAGAAGCAAATCCTGGCAAACAGAAAAGCCAATAGCAAGCTAAATGTTGTATATTGGCCCAAGCAGCAGTATAGCTGTGTTAATTAAATGTTATTCTATGTTATTTCTGTTAATTGCTCAGTCCTGTCCGACTCTTTGCGGGCCCCAGGGACTGCGGCGCCAGGCTGCTCTGTTCATGGAATTCTCCGGGCAAGAGTACTAGAATAGGTTGCCATTCCCTTCTCCAGGTCTGGATCTTCCTGACCCACGGTTTGAACCTGGGTCTCCTGCTTTGCAGGCAGAGTCTTTCCCATCTGAGCACCCAGGGAAGCCCCTGCTGTGTAAGGATATTCTAATTCAAAGCTTAATATTTGGAAAGTCCCTTCACCTCTCCAATCCTCAATTTCTTCTTCTGTAAAATCAGTTTAGTAAAACTTACTTTGCAGAGTGGTTATGAGAAATAGTACTTTTTTTTTTTTTTTTTTACCTTCTTAGCTTAGTGTCTGGCCCATAGTGAAAGTGAAGTCACTCAATTGTGTCTGACTCTTTGCGACCCCATGGCCTGTAGCCTACCAGACTTCTCCATCCATAGGATTTTCTAGGCAAGAGTACTGGAGTGGGTTGCCATTTCCTTCTCCAGTGTCTGGCTCATAGGAAGGGATAAATAGTAATTGCATTATTGTAATTTTTAGTCTCTATTTGTTAATTGGTTAACCCTGTTGATATCTGAGTCTGAACCATGAACTCATCACACACAAACTACTTACTTGAAATTCTCTAAAGGATTTCTCCTGTTTAAGACTGCATATCAAACAGCAGTGTTCGTACCAAAAGGACACATGAGAAATGGCCCATGTTCAACCATCCAATGATATATTAACACCCTATAAATTTGGAATTACAAATTTGTTATAAATCAACTCATTATAAGTCTTAAAAACTAAATAAATTATTATAATAAATAGTTTAAGACGCTCCTGAGGTGTGACTTAGCCTTTCCGGATCAATTCCAATGCAATTTGGTTCAGACCAATTCCTAAAACACATGGGATTAATATTAAGTAAACAAATTGGCAGAGTGATATGAATTAAGTCACTCTCCAGCCTTGCTAGCTTAATGCTAATGTGGACAAAGCTTAAATGGCTAATTCTACCTAGAAAGGAAGGTTTGAAGAGATATCTCCTTTCTATTCTTTGACCCCTTTGCTGGTTAAGGTGTTTTTGTTAGCTTGTGTGGAAAAAAAAATACCCAGAGAAAGACTGCTAGGCATTTCTTTCCTTTGGTTTATTTTTTTCAGCCAAAGTATAAGACCTGACTTAGATGAATAGCAATTAAGGAATTTTTGTGGTTTATTTCCTGATCTAACTGCTTACTACTGAAGAAAGCAATTCTGACAAACCTGTGTTAACCTGGATCTTACCAAAACTGTAGAGCCAGAAACATTTTTGAAAGATTTAGATAGGATAGTCAGGCTGGAATTTTAACAATAAGTGCCTCTTAGGGTAGTTTTTCCTAGATCACGTGGACTTAATATTTTTCCCCTTGGATACTGATTTTGTAGAAAATAAACCACTTTTCTATGCATTTAGCTTCATATTTCAACAACATTGCAGACTTGCAGCTGAACAAGAAGGAAGATGAGTAATCAAGTCAATGCTGATAATTCCACTTACAGTAATACTTTTTCTTCACTTATAAAGATATCAACATTTGTTTTCATAAATTTGATCTATAAGCATTAATTGAATATGGATTTAAATTTTATTTTTCAAAGCATTATTGTGATGAAGAAGAGAACTTTTAAAGATCTATTTTCTGGGAGGAAAAGCCCAGAGATGTCACACTAATTGTCAAGATGCCCAAATACCTCTTCCTGATTATCATTACTGCTGGGTAGTGCTAGTGTCAAGCGAGGCATGACTCAGCAGCTAGAGAATGCCTCAAGGACAAGACATTTTCATGTCTCTCTTTGCTGTGGATTTGTTGGCTTTGCTTATTGTTGCAATATAACTGCTGGCACCTCCTACAGTGGTTTGCTGCCAGGTTGACCCAGCAGAGGACTATGGGCATTTTTGCTCTACTCCTCCCTGAGGAAGAACTGAAGTTCACTCTGATTGGACTGGCTGAGTCATGGCTTGGGGAGGCCCAGGGACCATGTCCATTGGTTGGGAGAATGCAGGGTGCTCACTGGCTTATTAGGCTTCCTATTTGAGTTCCTAGGCCAGAATCTGCTTCACCCAAAGGATGAGATCCAAGATTGGAGAGAGAAGAAGTTCTCCTAGAGTGAAATTAGAGTGGCTGCCAGGCAAAAAACCCCCGACTGAGACACAGAAATGTCCATGAGACTGACCATCAATCCACGTAGCCATGCTCTAGGAAGTATTATCGAAGGTGGAAGAGTGGGTGACAGTGTGGAGGTACTGGGGACTTTTGAGCAGGAATATGACAAAGTGGCGATTTAGGCATTTAATAATAACAGTAGTACTAATATCTTGCATAACGAGTTCCTTATATTTTCCAAGGTGCTTTCACTTAACTGAGCCCTTTGGATCTATTGCAAAGTAGGAAGGATAGGTGTTATACCTATTTTGCAAATTAAATTGGGGTGCAGAGAAATTACTTATAGCTAATGACAGAGCTAGGATGATGATAATCCAGGTCTCTTTTGGTACATTTCTTTTTTCACTATTATCATTTATAATATAAATTATTACTAGATCAACTTTATCAAAGAAGATTGCTCAGTTTTTGAAGGTTTTTCTAATTCATTCACAGAGTATTTATTTAATGACAGCTGTGTGCCAAGCATCATGTTAGGTGTTGGGAACTCAAGGAATTTTTTAAGAGATAATAACAAAAAAACATGATTTTAAGTCACTAGCTAAGTGAAAGCATATGACATGAATCTAGTCCTAAGAGAGGAGGAGGGGCTGTCAGAGAAGGCTCCTGGAGTAGGTAAATGTCTCAGACAAAACCATAAAGACAAGCGTGAGTAAGTTAGATGAAAGGATAGAAGGCCAAGAGTTGGCAGGAAGTAAGGCTTTCTAATAGAGGGGACAGTATGTGCAAAGGCTCTGGGGTGAGAGCAGGGCTTGCAGAAAAGTTGCAGAGTTGAGTACGGCTGGAGCACCAAGTGCCAGAAGTTGCATTGTGGAGATGGAGGAGGTTGGAGAGACTGGTTGTGGGCACACAATGAAGTATTCTGGATGCTTTGAGCTTCATCCTGAGAGGATGGGGGCATACAGAAGGTTTTAGAAAGGTCAGCTTATAGAATGGAAAAAGAATGTGAGCAGGAGTGGGGTGGGGGGAGGGGGGGTTGGTTGGACAGAAATGGGCCAGGAAGCCCAATATGCGAGTTTCAGTCACTGAGAAGTGAGGCGAAGATGGCCTGAATTAAAAGTGTAAGAGGAAAGAAGAAATAAGCATTTGGATTTGCATGATATTAAAATTGCAAATTTATAAAACATTATTTCCCCCCCCAAAGAATAACATAGGTGATATTAATTTTATGTCTTCATCCAAGTTTTACTTAAAAAAAATTACACTAGGCTTGTTTCATTCAGCAAGCATTTATTGAGGGCCTATTACAAATCAGATGTTCTAATACTGCCCAGATGTTGGCATTCTGTCAGTTTAAATTACTTAAAATATATATGTTTGCATCTTTTAGATATACCACAAAGTCATTTATTTTACTTCATTTGGAGCTATTCTGAATTCATATAATTTTGAGTGTAAGAGAAGAGGTTTTCCAAGAGAGGTGTGGGATAACTTGTTTTTCCCAGCCAAGAAGGATCTTGTTTATTTTTCTGATAATATCTGGGGAAAAGGTCAAGAAGTGTATTGAACATATCACTTTAGTGAATTATGTAACTATTTAAAATTTACTGAGATCACTCCCAATGCATTTTATGGGTTTGTTCAAAATTAGGACAATTCAATATTCTCACAGATGCAAACAGGGAAAGGTATTTAGCTTCTGCAGGGAATAAAGCATTTGGGCAAACATGCAGCATGTGTTTACTAATTAATTCAGCTAAATTTTCATGAAGTCTGATGCTTAAAAACATTCTATTTATTTATGGAATTAAAAGTCAGTACACTTCTTCATTATCAGCAGACTGGGTATATTCTTCACTCAGGTATCAGCTTTTCCAGTAATCTCTAGGCTGTTACAGTGCTTTACAACTCTGACTGATAAAGGAATTCTAATTTAGTGCTCACATTAATTATCAGTAATATTAAATGAATATATTGGAGCTATTTACATGTGTCATTCATAATTGTTGTATTCTAAAGAAAATGATTATAATTGTTCTTATTAGTTATCATATTTCATGCTTCTGCAGTGAAATACATTTTTTCCCCTTTGGTTTTATTTTGGGAATATCTTAATGAAGAAAAAGGCTTACAGTATTTTGAAATGTTCACAAGGCACCGGATAGCATTTTCTAATTCATTAGTCATATTTTATTGGAAAATGCTTTTGTGTTACTTTATTTGTTTCTGAGCACAAATAAACCAGATGAAGAAGCAAAAATGAGGCAGTCAATCTTCTTTAATAGCTAACAAGAATTATAATACAGAACAAAAAACGGAATGCCTCTGAGATTTGAAAAAGTTTACATTTCTCTGCATCTTAGTTCGGTTAGGGACTGAAATATGAAAACATGAAATATACCTTTTGTTGCCTAAATAACGTCCAATAGAATCCTGACTCATTGTAAATCCTGACTCACTGTATTATAACCTGTTTTCATAGTACCTTTTCCCTTAACTGAAAACATCTCCATTTACCCTATGTTGAATAAAAATTTACATTCCTAATATGTGGATTATCTGCCCACTGTGGATACCTGATTAAGCTTCAGAATTGATTCAAAATTCAAAACTTTGCTAAGACACTGAAAACTGCCAGATGTCCACTTGAATTGACTTCTACAGAATAATGTCTGTTACTTAGTATAACAAAGGCTCAAGGTGTTTCAAAAAGTGGATTGCTTTGTAAATAGGTGAAATTTAAATAGGTGAAAATTAAATCATTTTCACTGTAAACATTCCTCCTCTTCAGCATCCAGGGCTCAACTCAACATTGACTTTTTGAAAATCTTTCCCTGATCTCTGTGTCAGTCCTGGTCAGATATTACGCTACTCCCCCTGCTCCTTTTTTTTTTTTCTTTTGTGTTTTGTATTATAAGCATCTGTTTTACTCATTTGTTCTCATCAGCATCACACCCAGCCCCCAAGCTGTTGAGGAGTTGGGACTGCCATGCTCACTTTTGTACTTTCAATGTCTTAACTCCATGTCTCATACATAGTAGATAAGGATCCCACCATGTAACTGTCTGCAATGCAGGAGATCCAGATTCAATCCCTGGGTCAGGAAGATCCCCTGGAGCAGGAAATGGCAACCCACTCCAGTATTCTTGTCTAGAGAATCCCATGCACAGAGGAGCCTGGCAGGCTACAGTACATGGGTTTGCAAAGTTGGACACGACTGAGCAACTGACATTCATTCACTGACCATGAAATAACAGCTATTTGAAAACAGGCCATATGCTTCCTTACCCTTTTAAATAAAATTCACCAAAAAATAATAAAAATATTGATCATTTAGACTTGTTACTGTGAGCCACAGAGTTTTTATTTTTATTTTATTTTATTTTATTTTTTATAAATTTATTTATTT
>SJYV01018739.1:815761-977355 GCA_006410875.1 Neotragus pygmaeus | reverse complement strand
GAGCCACAGAGTTTTTATTTTTATTTTATTTTATTTTATTTTTTATAAATTTATTTATTTATTTATTTTTTAATTTAACTTTACACTACTCTATTGGGTTTGCCATACATCGACATGAATCCACCACAGGTGTACACAAGCTCCCAATCCCGAATCCCCCTCCCACCTCCCACCCCACAACGTCTCTCTGGATCATCCCCGTACACCAGCCCCAAGCATCCTGCATCCTGTATCAAACATAGACTGGTGATTTTTTTAGAACTCTCTGAATTTGTCCATCTCCTTGTACATGGCTGAGCTGCCTAGGTTTGTGTGCATTTTAATAAGCTCCTGGAAGGAGGTGGGCTCTTGGCATTTGATTCTAGAACTGCTGTAGAATCCTGTGGGATTCATTGAGCTGACTCCCAAATCAGGTGCCTGCTCCTTGGTACTTTAATTGACTTTAATCTCTGTGTTGTCTCAGTTTATTAATAGTGATGTTATCAGCAAGAAATGTCTGGGGCATTCCCCAATGCCACATTACTTGTAGTGAGCCTTGCAAACATTTCCACAATGGGTCAGTATTGTGGCTGGACTGACCCTGTGATTCCTATTAGGACTGCATGAAGTTCAGCAAAATCCATCAGGGAATTTTGAGCAACAAGGTTTATTATTTACAGATCCTGGAGGTAACAAGGCATACCTGAGGGCCAAAGAGCCAGATTGTGGGTAGAGCGAGAGAAATACCAGCTCTGGGGCTCTGTGTTTATGGTCAGAGGATGGGGGGGTTTCACGGTTCACTATGGTTAGTTTAAAGCATAAGAGCGAAATTAGGGCACAGGAAGGGAGAAGAGTGGTCACTTAAGTCATCTATTATCTAGGTTACCCAGATGAAAGAGGCATCTTCATGGGTGGGGGCAGTTTAATGCCTTATCTGGTTCCTTTGCTAGTAGCTGGCACTTGCACTAAGCTCTGCCACTTCCAATGGTCCCCATCCCTTCTCTTTTCCTTTCAGTTTAAACAACTTAAACCAAATGCCTGATTTTCTGAGCTATTACCATCTTTTTCCCAATACATAAGCCAACTGCTCCCAACACATATTACGGCATCTTTTTGACTAGTTACATTACTGTGGTTTTTTTTTTTTTTTCTGTTCAATTACTTCCTTCCTTTTTTCTCTCTACTGACAGGAAAGTCTTAATTTAAAAAACAAACAAATAAAAGAGTAAAACCACAGACTCAATTTCACTCTGAATGTTTACTAAAAATCACTTTCTAGAAGATAGACATGTTACTCTAATTGATTCTCATGTCAAATGATTCCTTAAAACTTAATTTTGAGAAACATTGGACTGGAGGAAGCACAAGCTGGAATCAAGATTGCTGGGAGAAATATCAATAACCTTAGATATGCAGATGATACCACCCTTATGGCAGAAAGGGAAGAAGAACTAAAGAGCCTCTTGATGAAAGTGAAAGAAGAGAGTGAGAAAGTTTACTTCAAGCTCAACNAGTCCCCTATAATGGAAAAGACATCTTTTTAGGGTGTTAGTTCTAGAAGGTCTTGTAGGTCTTCATAGAACCATTCAACTTCAGCTTCTTCAGCGTTACTGGTTGGGGCATAGACTTGGATTACTTTGATATTGAATGGTTTGCCTTGGAAACTGAGATGCAGTAGCATATTAGTTGTGATTCATGGGTCACAAAGAGTCGGACACAACTGAGCGACTGAACTGAACTGAATACTAATATCTACTGGATCTCAGTGGAGAAATAACTCCAGAAAGAATGAAGGGATGGAGCCAAAGCAAAAGAACGAATGCTTTTGAACTGTGGTGTTGGAGAAGACTCTTGAGCATCCTTTGGACTGCAAGGAGATCCAACCAGTCCATTCTAGAGGAGATCAGCCCTGGGTGTTCTTTGGAAGGAATGATGCTGAAGCTGAAACTCCAGTACTTTGGCCATCTCAGGCAAATAGTTGACTCATTGGAAAAGACTCTGATGCTGGGAGGGATTGGGGGCAGGAGGAGAAGGGGACGACAGGGGATGAGATGGTTGGATGGCATCACCAACTCGATGGACGTGAGTTTGAGTGAACTCTGGGAGGTGATGATGGACAGGGAGGCCTGGCATGCTGCAATTCATGTGGTTGCAAAGAGTCAGACACTACTGAGCAACTGAACTGAACTGAACTGAATAATTAAATTTAGATTGTAGTCTACTCTCAGCCCCTGATTTTACCCTCTTACCTGTCCAAAGTCAGTTTGTTTGACTATGATTTGTTGTATTGAAACAGCCTTATAGAGGTCAAGTAATATTTCTCAGTTACTTTTGAGGAATTCTGCTTTTCTAATCTCAGTTTGGATTCTTTTTTCTCTCCATATTATCTCTGGATAGATTCACCTAGTCCCATGGGTTTATTTTTGTTGGTGGCTTCCAAATTAAAAATTTACAACTCTGGCCTGACCTCTCCTTTGGATTCAGATCTGTTATCCAACTACCTTTTTGTCTTCCCCATTTGAACACCTAATGGGCATCTCAAATTCAGCATGACCAAAATTTAATTTTTGATTTCCATCCCAATATCCAAAACACATACTTCTTCAAGTCTTCCCCATTCCAGTGAGCGGCATTACATTCATTCATTCTCTCAGCCAGAAGCGTAAGAGTCATTTCATATACTTCTCTTTCTGTCTTCCATTATATCTAATCCCTTGACAAGTCCTGTTGATACCCCATTCAGTATATATCTTGAATCTGATCACTTCTCATTCCCTTCACTGCTACCAGTGGTTCAAGCCACAATTATCTCTCAGTTAGTTCTATACCAGCCTCATCCCTCTTCTTGTGGTTTTTGGTCCTATCCTCCACCCAATAGCAGAGTCACTTTTTTGTAACTTTAGTCAGATTGTATTATGCTACTACTCAACCTCCCTCTCCTTACCCCCCAAGGGCTCCTGGTCACACTTAGAACAAAATCTAAGATTTCTACCATAGCCTACAAGGCCTGCATGATGTAGTCTGCCTCCTTTTCCCACCTTACCTCCTTCCACTCTGTCCTAGCTTGTTCCTAACTTCGGATCTATGATTGATCCGATTTCTGTCTAGAATGAATTATCTCATGTATCCACCTGAATTTCTCCATCATTTCTTTCAGGTCTCTGCCCACATGCCATCTTAATTGAGGGGCATTCACATCCAAACAGACACCTTTCCATCAGCTCCTATTTCTTTACTCTGTGTGAGTTTTCTTCAAAGGGTACATACTACCTGGCATTATAGTATTACCGAATTATTTTTGACATGTTTGTTATCTGCATTCTTCCTGTCTGTGTTCTTCTACTGGACGTACCACTTCTGTTCACTACTGTTCTCCAGAGCCTAGAGCAGCACAGCACATAGTATCTGTTGAATGAATAAATTTAATCTAGGCCGCTTCTTCATTTGATCCCTCAGTTAAGCAAATGTCAAGAGTTTGAAAGAAATCATAGTGAAAAATTTCCACGACCTAAAATGACAGTCAGATGACTCAGCTTTGGACGATCACTAAAACTGCACATTAGCCATTCTTCTCTTGCTGGAAAGGACTTCCTTAAGTCTAATGAGCTTTATTCTCTTTTGGAGACTCCTTCCCTCATACTGACTGAGTCTTTCTACAGTCTCTGAGCTGGGCTCTCTGCCAATCTAACCCCAAAGCTAAAGTATGACCCAGTCATAATTGTTTTCATTATTTGATATCATTGTGAATCTGTGGGTAAAAGTTATCTACAGAATTTCCTCTAAGGCATTTTGTGATCTCTTTCTGATTTATGGGTTAGACATATTTTAGACATGTTTTGTCATAGTTTTACTCCCTGAGTAGCAAGGAAATATTTTAACTTGGATATCAGGAGTGATATAAAAGCTCCTTTTTCTCTTAGTTCAGCATTATCAGCCACACTTATATAGGTAGTTGAATATATTATGCCCAGAATTTAGTATATGCATTAAATATGATAGAGTTCACCAGGAAATGTAAAAATAGAATAAAATACAACACTTTACTTGCAGATTGGAGGTGAGGTGATTGGTATGTTAATTAAAGGTGACCTCAGCACTCTTAATATTAACCTCCTGATTTTCTCCAGTGTTTCAGGTAGGGAAAAAAAATTATTCTTCAATATTCCTAAGAAAGAGATTGGATAAAGGACACAAATGAAGTCCAGACCAAGTACAAAAACATGAGCTCCTTCTCCTGGCTGCTCAACTAATGCAGACTCAGTCTGGGGTTGAGATAACTATCTCAGCCATTCCATCGCTCAGACTTCAAATTATAGTAATTATGACAATTTGTACCAATAGCCATGAGGTGGGATTTTTGATGTGGTTAAAAATAACATCTGTAAAATCCAATAAAAATTACATTTTGCTAATTTTCTGATAAGATACTGTTTTAACTATACTGTGTCTTCTGCTGCTGCCAGTTTTCAATTAAAGCATTCCTTGAAGGAAAAAAGTTTAACCCATTTTGTCTCCTGGATCCAATTCCACCCTCAGCAATGCATTTGTTTTAATGCTCTTAATTAATTGTTTTGTGTGAATTTTGCCTTTCAAACCGATGCTAATCTTTGAGACATTATTAATTTGCCGATTGCTATATCTTGATACAAAAGGACCAATAGTAGTACTCAGTTTGTTCTTTCTGGCTTAAAAACCAGAGTTCCCAGAGAGGCCTGCTCAGCCAAATCAGTGCAGAAAAGGACAATGATGAAACAAGTAATGGGGCTACTAAGGGAAGTTGGGTCTGTGGTTCTATCCAGCTTGATAACTGCTTGCTCACCCTAGGGACACAGCCACTGGTGATAGCTCACAAAATTTTCTCTAAGTGCGTTTTAACAGAGCCTCCTATGTCTTCCAATGCTGTGTTTTCTTAAAGCTCTTTCATCTTGTTTAATTTTTGATGAAAAAAAAACCCACATATTTTCTTATATTTTTACTGGAGAGATGGTAAAATTGATGTTCGAAGCACTCAAGCCACCTCCTCAAGCTCACTAAGGTGATGAATGAGGACCAAAGGCAGGGCAAGCACCTTTGACTCTCCTTGTATTGCTTTCAGTCAAATCACATGGCCTCTAAGCCAATCCAACTGTGTGCGGATAGGACCCACCCCTAGCTCCTCAGGAATCATTCCCCTTTATTTTTACCCTTTTGTCTACTCCCATTTTCCCTTGAAACAAAGTCACCCTTGATCCAGCAGTCCCCTCCAGCCACCACCTCAGCTCTTTTCTTTTCTTTCCTTCAAATCTATAGTTTTTAAAAGAATTGACTACTCGTGTTGAGTCCACATTCTCACATTCACTCTACAACACACCCCTTCTCAGTTAAGACTAGTTGCTGATGATATTCCTCAATTCCCATCTTTCCTCTTCATTCTTATCTTCACTGCATCATTTCTTGCTCTTATCATCTATCCTCTGAAAAAGCAAACATTATGGTGAGATGGGAAAGAATTTATATTCATCAACTGCTGAGGGCATGAAAGTTATCAAGACAAACATGACTCCTGTCCTCACAGAACTTATGGTATCCTGTGCCTGCTTAAGGTGAATGATTCAATCTCTTTCTCACTTTCTGGATTTTCTCTATCTGTCTCCCTCAGTTATGAGTACATAATCATCTCACTCAAAAATAAAATTCTATTTTACTATACAGACTATAGGTCAATAATTGTATCCTTTTACTCATATGAACTTCTGAAACACAACAGTTAAAGTAATAGCCTTGCTTTTAAGTATCAAAATACAATTCATATAATTCTCTAACAGCATTTTTTGACCTCTAAGACTGCTGTTTTCTCAGTGCACATGCATGATCAGTGTTTACATTTATATTACCATGGTCATATTTTATATGATGTTTCTCTGATTGAATCTATGAAGATATTTTCTTACTTTGCCATTATCAACTAGTTTCAAACACTCATAAACTTGTTTTTAAAAAGTCAGCACTCAAGGATTCAACTTTTGATCCATTTTCTCTCATTCACAATAAAGAATCTCTTCCTGGCTGGGCAAAACATTGATTTTAATATGTAACATTATCATCTAATTCCTCAGCATTGCTTTTCTGTCAACTAATCCATTCTTTTAATTATCTTAAACTTTCTTGTTGGAAATGGCCTAGACATTTCCAGTTTATTTTAGTTTAAGTCAAAAATTCAAACATTCCCGCTAGAGTCATTTTTTAGTTTTATTTCATTTATGCTTTTGCTCACTCTTCTTAGAGCTTGAAGACTCAGCCATGCTAAGGAATCAGCACTTCCTGAACACCTGAATGACTTGTTAGGAAACCTGGCTCTGTCTGTGCCTGCAACATGAATAAACATGACATGAATAGTTCTGGGAAGCATAGGAACCTCCAGAGTCCTAAGTGATCCTTCCATATCAGTCATTAAGAGATCTGGAAAAAAAAATAGCCATTTTCAGTTATTATCTCAATGACCTGTCAGAGGTTTCATTTCAGGAAGATCAGTGGACAAGGCCCATGTTTTTCAACCTCGTTCAAGCTATGGCTCACCTGTCCTTGCAGGAACAGAGCTGAATGGAGACAGTGATGGGCAGCAGGAAGAGAGTGCTGAGTCTTTCACTCTCTTCCCCCCACATCCAGCCAGGAGATCCAGACTTATGGTCTCAGAGCTGTGAGGGCAGGGCCATGCCTGTTTTGCTTCCCTTCATGATCGCTTCACTTGATGAATGCTCATCAGTGAGAGTGGTTTTAGACAAACATTTTTGCTCCACTTGCTTTGAGTTGCAAAGTAAATGGGAATTGAAAAGATGAAGACAAATGTGGACTTTTCTTTCAAGAACTTGGGTTGAGTGAGGATGGGGTGATGGCTAGAGAAACTGTGGAATTAGATGAGGTGGGTGTTTTGGCAGTGTCCTAAATGTGTTTATAAGAATAGCAAAGAGGTGGGAGAGAACTTGAAGATAAGGAAAGAGTGTTGATAGATTGGGATCCAAGAGGAACAACATAGGACACACACACATGCTTTCCCACCACCTCAACAGACATATGAATCTCTTTACCATGTAATGGAAGAGCATTAGACTCCTTTTGACCCTCACAGGAAAGTCTTATCTCTTGCTTTTGTTTCTCAAAACTTCCTTGTATAAAAGTATTAATTCTGAAAAAAANTAGGACACACACACATGCTTTCCCACCACCTCAACAGACATATGAATCTCTTTACCATGTAATGGAAGAGCATTAGACTCCTTTTGACCCTCACAGGAAAGTCTTATCTCTTGCTTTTGTTTCTCAAAACTTCCTTGTATAAAAGTATTAATTCTGAAAAAAAGAAAGACTTCCATTAAAAGCACCAAACAGAACAGATAAATAGATATATGCACGTATATAAAATATATGAATACTTATGGTTATATATGTGATTCATAAATAAATATACATCATATATTATGTATATATATAATATGTACCTATAAGCATGAATCTCTATGGGCCAAGATACGTACTGAAATATGATTTGTGTGGATTAAAAAAAAAAATAACCTAGGTTGTGAGAGGTTGAAAAGAACACAGATGAAACAAGTTGATCATGAGTCCTTTTCACGTTTGCATAGATTGGAAATCTTACTTAATAAAAAATATTTTATAAAGCACCAAAGAGTTGCTAAAGTTGTCCATTATTTACTCATTCCTTGAGTTTTATTTTTAATATATCCATATTTTTCTGAAGAAAGTGAGATGTGTTAGATGGTAAGACCTTGGCCAGGCTGCAGTGGTGGCTGACTCGGGACCCTAATGTCTTCAATGAAACTTACAAAAAGGGACTTAAAAAAAATTCTCAGTCTCTTTAATTTCTGTGATCTGATAGGCGACAAATAAGGTAACTACTTTTTAAAACTGACAGTTTCAAAAATTATTATTAACATTGAACATCTTTCATGTGCTTATTGGCTATTTGCATTTCTTCTTCTGTCATTGATGCTTTTATATTCTCTGACACTTGCATCAGTTTCCTGTGGCTGCTGTAACAAATGACCATAAACTTGGTGGTTTCGAACAACAGAAATTTATTCCCTCACATTCTGGAGGCCAGAAGTTAAAAATCAGTGTCATTGGACAGAAATCAAGGAGTCAGCAGGGTTGCCCTCCCTCTGGAGATTCTAAGAGTAAAAATATTCCTTGCCTCTTGAAGTTTCTATGGCACCAGATGGATCATTCCGATCTTCAGGACCATCTTCTTCAGATATCTCTCTGCTCTATCTTCATATTATCATATTTTCTCTCTGCCTGTAAAATTCCTTTGCCTTCTTTTTGTACAGATACATGTGAGTGCATCTAGGGACCACTCAGATAGTCCTGAATAACCTCCCCATCTCACTATCCTTAAATTTATTCTTGCCTTCCAAGAAGTTACCCCCCCCCAAAAAAAAATAAAGTAATATTCACAAATTTCAAAGATTAGGCTGTGGATATCTTTTGGAGAGCCATTTTTTAGTCTACGACACTCATTCTTTATTGCTTTTTTCTTTTAAGAGTGTTTTACTTTGGAATACTTTTAGATTTAGGACATGATTCAGAAGTAGTACAGAAAGTTTCTATATACTCTTCTCCAAGTTTCCCTAAGATGATTTTTTTACATGCTTTTTTTTTTTCTCAGCAATTTTATTTCAATTGCAAATAAAGTTGCATATAATGTTTATTTTTAGAACAAAATATGTTGAAAAAAAGCCTATGTTGTATTTTTTGTTGCTGTTATTTAAAACAAGATCTCCATTATCCATATACTACTTTTCTAAAGCAAGGAGGGAGAATAGGACTGTGATTGTGGATAACAAATGAACTGACTGATAACAAGCATGGATTCACACGTTTCCAGTTGAAACAACACCTGGAAAGAATCAAGACTGATGAATATGGGTAAGAGTTATTGTAATTTTTGATAATTCTCCAAATTTACTTTTTACCTTGCCAATACACTTCCATGGACTAGATTTTGTTTCATGTATACTTAAGAACAGCTTGGGTTACAACAGAAATTGACACAATATTGTGGGTAATTCAATAATGATTTAGAAAAAAGAACAGCTTGGGATACTTTAAGATTTTTATCAGAAGAAGAGATTAAAAGCAATGAATTCACTTTGTGAGTCAATGTACACTGAGAAATGTGACAGCTTGGGTATCCCATTTACTAAACCCATGATGTGCCATAAAATTACACATCAAACATACTGAATTGGTTACATATTGTTTATTGAAAATTATCCAATGTGATTTGATCCAAACTCTAAACAATGTCAGTACATCTATGGGTTCAGATAAGTAAGCCTAAAGTCCATTCAATTTCAGGCATTTGGTGGTGTGGGCAAATGATCAATAGGTTTGACATTCATTTTCATTTGATTTCTGAGATCAAAACTCATCACCATATAGATCTGGCTTCCCTGGTGGCTCAGTGGTGAAGAATCCACTTGCCAATGCAAGAAATGCATTCGATCTCTGGGTCTGGAAGATCCCCTGGAGAAGGAAATGGCAACCTACTACAGTATTTTTGCCTGGAAAATCCCTCAGACAAAGGAAACTGGTGGACCCCTGTCCATAGGATCGCAGAGAGTGTTCTGACAAGGCTTAGCAATTAAGCAACAATAACAACATCGAGATCTGTGCACTGATTTGGTAGAATCGGGTAACAGAAGGTAGGATGCTACCTGAAGACTGAAATTTGGGAGTGATAAAATACTTTTAGCTTCTTTAAAGCCATGGAGAATCATGCTGGTGCTCTTAGTGTAGGTAGCAGAACAAGCATATTTCCCACTGGGCTATTGGTTAAATGGTTTTATATATGATATAAGTAGTAGTGTTAGTCACTCAGTCATGTTCAGCTCTTTGCAATCCCAGGGACTGTGGCCTGCCAGGCTCCTCTGTCCATGGGATTTTCCAGGTAAGAATACTGGAGTGAGTTGCCATTTCCTCCTCCAGGGGATCTTCCTGACTCATGGATCAAACCCACATCTCTTACTACCTCTGCATTGGCAGGCAAGTTCTTTACCACTAGCCCATGACGTATAAGAGACAAATGGGAAAGCAAACGTTTTATTCAAGTTTGAAATCTTAGAGCTCCTCGGGTCACCACCATCTTCAAATATTGTTTTCTCAATGACTTTGGGCCAATTACTTAGTCTCTATACCTCAGCTTCTCAATTGGTGAAAAGGAAACTGTTACAGTGTGATTAATTTATCTCCTAAGGGGGTTGTTTATATTAATTAACTGCTATTAAGAGCTTTGAAGATGAAAAGTGCTAACTGCTTATGCCATGATTAGCCACGGAATAGTGGAATATGATAACTACTTCGCTAGATAAATGACTAAACCTGATATGCACAAACTGTGAAATCTGTGGGAGGAGTAAAGACCTAGGGCAACAAGACAGCTGAGAAATAATCTCATCAAAAACTATATTAGTTACATGAGTCTTGGTTTAACGGTTTCAACTGCCTTCTGAAATGTATGTTTGAAATGTCACAACACTAGCATCACATTTTGCTTTGTCACAAGCCATAGTGACATTTTTTTCCTGGACATATTTTCCCCGTAAACCCAGCTAATCTACCTTGACTCATATTCTAAAAAGTTATCAATTATTCTCAATTACCTTTGCATGTGCATTTACATATACCTACAGACAACACACGAACTGTTGTGGTTGACAGGGCAGAACATTCTGATTTTTATCTGTATTATTTGAAGTAAACCAAACACATTAGTGGAATATAAATGGCCACTGCTTTGAGCCAGTAAATATTTAAGGATATTAATTTACTTCCTCTAATAGTCTTTAAGACACTTAGAAAAATAAACATATAGAAAAGAATAAAATATCAGACTTTAAGTTTGAGCTCTTGTTGAGGGCTGTTTTACAGTTGAGGGTATCATTACTTATCTAGCTGTGAGGTCATATTTTTGCAGAGTTCATTAGAATTTACCTTTAATTTTATAGCAAACTATAACTGCAAAGCCAGCATGTCTTGGCAGCATTTATTGCACTGGCATATTTATTTTATATGTTAAAACTAAAGCGACAAGTTCTCTCCAACGTTTTTCGAATTAGGATTCTTGGTAAAGCTTTAATGAGATATTTCATTCATGATACCATTCTGGGAACCTCTGCTAGCATTCTAATGATTCACAGATAATGTGCAGTTCCATTTTGTTTTGAGACACTTCACAAACTTAAACCTTTTTTTTNAAAGCGACAAGTTCTCTCCAACGTTTTTCGAATTAGGATTCTTGGTAAAGCTTTAATGAGATATTTCATTCATGATACCATTCTGGGAACCTCTGCTAGCATTCTAATGATTCACAGATAATGTGCAGTTCCATTTTGTTTTGAGACACTTCACAAACTTAAACCTTTTTTTTTCCAGTTTTTGTTTGTATGTATTTTATGTATGTGCATTTTTATTTTTTAAAAAAGGATTTAGGGCAGAAAATACATACTTTGTATTGCAATTTGGTCCTTAACACTTTTATTTGGAGTGGAATATGAGAAAGAACAAATTTAAATTAATTCTCGTTTCAAAAACAACCATTGAATACTTAATATTCAAGCTTAAGAGGTGTTAAGTAGTGAAAAGAATGCCAAATTTAGTGGTAGAAAACCTGATTTTACATCCTCTGAAACTTTCATGGCAGTGCAACTCTGACAAATCATTCAACCTCAGTATTTCCATTTATAAACTGAGAATAATAATACCTTCCTTATAGATTTACTCTAAGGATTAAATGACCAGTGTTTATGACAGAGTCCCTGTTATCTGGTAGCCACTACACACCTAGTTTTATAGCAAACAATTTTATAGTTTGTTGTAAAATTAAAGGTAAATTCTAATGAACTGTGAAGAAATACGACCTTTATTTATCCTCTTTGGTCAGTAGAATCCACTAGAGATCCCTACCAAAGTGCCATTACAGATTTTCTAAAAATTTGCATCACTTCTGTGTTTCTAAGAATAGTTCATTCCTGAATAATGTTCACAACTATAATGTGCCTATAGTTTTTTGTGCTGTGAATCATAACATTCACATTAAAAGTGAATTTATTTTGTTAAAAATTTAATCTTAAGGGGAAAAAAGGTCATTGCAAATGTTCCTCCAGTTGAGAAAGATTTCAGTGATACAAAATCTGAAATAAAATCTGGGTATTTCATTATCGCTTTTTAAAAAATGGTAAGTTTAAAAAAAAAAGATAAGGTTGCAGAATGGTGAGTTGAGGGTATGACTGTATGATGTGGGTTTGTTTCATGACTTAAACTTTTACATTTAATTTGTGTGTCTCTGAATCCACCATTTTCAGGCTCCAGCTACTATTTCAAGGAAGAAAACAGCAGTCCTTTATAACAAATGACAAGGAAATCCTCATCTAACCTTCAAAAGAGAGAAAGGAATGGGGAAGTGCATAAACCTAACAGAGGAATAAGTCTTTCTGGAATACAAGCTCAAGTAAATATTTGAACAGGAATGGTATCCTCGTGTGTGTGGTGAAAAGTCAGTCCATTTCAGGCAGCACATTTTGGCAGCCTGATCTGTTGACTTTATCACCTGGGGATCACTGGGCTTTCAGACGCCTTCCAGTGGGCATCACCCCATGCATGTGCACATTCATACCCCAGTGGGGAGGCGGCAGGCCAAGGCCTGTGAAGGACGCTTAGGAGCATTCCGGAGCCCAGCTCTCCCTTGCCCAGACACATTTCTTGGACCTCCCTGTTCAACTCTCCAACCTGATTTGAATCACTCTCCATCAAATGCCATTTTAGATGCCTCTATTATTAATACTGGCTTTTGGTAGCTCAGGTGTTAAACAATCTACCTGCAATACAGAAGACCCAGATTTGATCTGGATTGGGAAGATCCCCTGGAGGAGGAAATGGCAACCCATTCCAGTATTCTTTCCTGGAGAATCCCATGGACACGGGAGCCTGGCAGGCTACAGTCCATGGGGTCGTAAGAGTCAGACATGAAAGAAGGACTAACACACATACATTATTAACACATCCCTGGAAGTCAGAATTCCCTTCAGAACACATAGAATTGACAATATTTTTTTACCAGATTGAATTCTGCTTTCCTCATTTTAAGTTTTATGCTAAAACTCCACACATTTGGATTGAGAGAAAAGGAAAGAGGCCAATTCAAGTTTCTGAGAGTTTGGATTGTAGGCTATATGGAAAAGAAGAGTAGGCTGACTGCCTGGTAAGTATAGATCTTTAGCAAGTTCCATTCATATTCTTCATGGGGCAGGTTAAAAGGCCATTTTGGAGATACCTTAACAATCACAAGAGCCTCTTGATGAAAGTGAGAGGAGAGTGAAAAAGTTGGCTTCAAGCTCAACATTCAGAAAACTAAGATCATGGCATCTGGTCCCATTACTTCATGGCAAATAGATGGGAAAATAGTGGAAATAGTGACAGATTTTGTTTTGGGGGGGGTCCAAAATCACTGCAGATGGTGACTGCAGCCATGAAATTAAAAGACACTTGCTCCTTGGAACAAAAGTTATGACCAACCTAGACAGAATATTCAAAAGCAGAGATATTACTTTGCCAACAAAGTGGCTCAGACAGTAAAGCATCTGCCTGCAATGTGGGAGACATGGGTTCGACCCATGGGTTGGGAAGATCCCCTGGAGAAGGAAATGGCAGCCCACTCCAATACTCTGGCCTGGAAAATCCCATGGACAGAGGAGCTACAGTAAGCTACCGTCCATGGGGTTGCAAAGGGTCAGACACGACTGAGTGACTTCACTTTCACTTTCAACAAAGGTCTATCTAGTCAAAGCTATGGTTTTTCCAGCAGTCATGTATGGATGTGAGAGTTGGACTATAAAGAAAGCTGAGCACTGAAGAATTGCTGATTTTGAACTGTGGTGTTGGAGAACTCTTGAGATACCCTTGGACTGCAAGGAGATCCAAGGAGATCCAAGGACTGCAAGAAGTCCATCCTAAAGGAAATCAGTCCTGAATATTCATTTGAAGGACTGATGTTGAAGCTGAAACTCCAATACCTTGGCCAGAACTGACTCATTGGAAAAGATCCTGATGCTGGGAAAGATTGAAGGCAGGAGAAGAAGGGGACAACAGAGGATGAGATGGTTGGACGGCATCATCAACTCAATGGACATGAGTTTGAGTGAACTCCGAGAGTTGGTGATGGACAGGGAGGCTTGGCGTGCTGCAGTCCATGGGGTCACAAAGGGTTGGTCACAACTGAGTGACTGAACTGAACTAACAGTCACAAAGGTGGACATTGCCCAGGTTGCCCTCTGATTGGTTGGTGAGTTCAAGAAGGAAGGAGGTGGTTTCAGGAGATGATTTCTGAAGGCAGTAAATTCTGCTTGGTACCCAGGATGAAAAGTCCCACCACCAGTGGCCCCACTACCATGATCTGATATGACAAATGCCTAAAAATTACCTTAAAAAATGTCATTATACTCTCATATGAAATAAAAATGCCAGAAACAAATTACTGTCTAAATGGGAATCATCTGTTGTTTTTAAATATTTGCAATGTTTTTAGAAAATAGTTTTGGCTGCCTTTTGAAAGTCACTCTACAATGAAAAAGGTTATGTTGTATGTTTCTCTTTAGCTCACCTCCCTCAGCCTTTTAACTTTTAATAATTCTAATTATTGTTATTTTTTAAATAAAAGTAACAAGTCACTGTGTATTATTCACACTTTGATTGGCATGCCTTCCTGAACTGAATCACTATACTCAACATATACTTTATTCTTCTAGGTTAACTTCGGGAGAGTTTATTTTCAATGGTCAAGAGTTTTAAAAGTAGTGAGTACAACGTTTATACTAATAACCAGTACTCAGGTAATTAGTCGGAGTAAAGGTTGGATAAAAAAACAATTTTAATATGAGAAGAATAGTTTTATTCTTGCAAGGCATTCACCCAAATTCGCAAAACTAGGATCTAATGAATCTGTCCTTGACTTCATGGATGAATTGTGAGCTTTTTATCAGGTTGATGGGATTATATGAGATAACATCTGTAAAGTGCTGAACTAGAGTCTGGCACACAGGAAGCACAAAAGGCTTCCCAGGTGTCTCAGTGGTAAAGAATCCCCCTGCCAGGTAGGAGATGTGGGTTCAATCCCTGGGTCAGGAAGATCCCCTGGTGGAAGAAATGGCAACCCACTCCAGTACTCTTGCCTGGGAAATGCCATGGACAGAGAAACCTGGTGGGCTACAGTCACACAAAGAGTCACACAAATGGGGTCACAAAGCCTTGGACACAACAACAACAAATAGAAACCGTTATAATAGTGTTAAAACAATCCTCTGGGTTTCATTCTGATCAAAAAGAGGGAGAAGTTGAAGATGGTGTCAACCACTGCCCCCATAGGTTTTTTGCTGTGTTCAATGTGTGATGCATATTACTCTGGAACTGCTTGGATCACTATGGAAAGTTCTCCCTCCTTACTACTCACATTTACTGTGGAGGGATGGTCCAATGCAGTACTTCTCAGAGGCCATTGACTTGGCTTGCTCACCAACCATATGACAGTAAGAATAATGTGAGCTTAAAGGCTTCTGGTGGCTCAGTGGTAAAGAATCTGCCTGGCAATGCAGGAGACATGGCAGATTCAGGTTCAATCCCTGGGTAGGTAAGATCCCCTAGAGGAGGAAATGGCAACCCATTCCGGTATTTTCCCCTGGAGAATCCCATGGACAGAGGAGCTTGGTGGGCTGCTGTCTACCAAGCTTGGTGGGTTGCAAATGACTGAGCAACTGAGCATGCACGCACTGACAGAAGGGTGAATTCTGGGGGTATGTCATCGTTTTGGTCCCTTCAAAATCCAGAGCAGTCTGGCTGACATCTTCCCTCCATCCAGGCTTAAGGGTTTCCCAGGATATTGTCATAGTTCACAACTCACTTCACTGCCCTGACTCTCTTCTTAAGAACCACAGCTTCCAGTGGTTGCCCTAGACTGGCAGATGGGCTGAACTCTGAAATGATGTTTTACAAGAAGGCAATTCTTGCTGTGGCTGGATTTATATTACAGAATCTTCATTGAGGAGGCACATTGTTCAAACGTGTATTGGAAGGAATAGGGAGGGGAGGCAGTAATATGGCTGCCCAGCCTGAAGCTGACCCATATCTTAGACTGTCAATAACTTTTCCAAAAGTGAGCTCCAGTAGCCAACAACCTGAAGCTGACCTTGAGGACTTAGCAGCAATGTCAGTTCCCATCAGGGTCTGAAACATCTCCAGAGGCATTTGATCTGCAAACTCAGTACACCTTACATCCACCTTAAATTTGTGGCCATTCTGATTTTAGGAAACAGCAAACTGTGAAATTCCAGGACCCCTATGTCAAGGTCTTAGGAAGCCAGATGCCCCCAACAGTCTCTTTTCAGAGAATAGCAACAAGAGAATCAACTGTCATCTGTATGTTTGGTTTTCTGTCTTCATGGGTTGCTATAGGGCAGGCGTAGGTGAGTGTGTGTGGAATGGGGATGCAAATGGGGAGTGGGGGTGGGAGAACAGAGATTAGACATGGAGAAAATGAGCTTAAATGGAGAGCATGGATTTCATGACTATAAACCAAGACCAGTGACGTAGGGGAGACTGATATTGCAGCCTTCCAGAGGAGTATTCAGCATCCTGGCTACAGCCTCGGGCTGAGGCTGAGAGCATGTTGGTAGGTATGACTTTCCCACCCCTCTTCCTGAACCTTCTTTCCTTCCTGCCTCACTTCCTCCATTTCCACCATTCTATTTCTTTTGTGACTTTAAAAAGACAAAAGATATGTACCAGGCTGTTAGTACTGGCTAGTCTAGGAGGGAGTGAGCAGGATGTTATTCACTTTAAAATCTCTGTATATTTTTGGATTATATCGCTTGTTGCTATAAGCATTTTTTACTTTTGAAATGAAAAATAAAAAGTTGATAAACACATTTTCTTTCCCCTACTGCTCCCCTCCCCCAAGTCTTCTGGTTCATTCCATTCCAGCCCAGTAAAAATTTCTATTTCCCAAATGCTTGCCTCCTCAGCAAGATAATGATCAAACGAGTTGGTTAAAATAATTCCACTAATACGTGTGTGAGAAGTGTTGTTGGGTGATGTTGACATTGATGATTACCCAAAAAGTGGCTGCAGGGCATTTGAAGAGCAGTTGGCCTGGGTGGTAATCCTGCTATCACTGCTACCTTCATTCAGGACTTTGAGCATGTCATTTCAAATGCCTGTATCTTGGCCCCAATTCTTTATCTTACATGCAAAACTAAGAAAATAATACTACCACTCTCGCTAACCTCATAAGACTCTGAAAGTTTTTGAAGCTTTCAAAATCTACTTAGAATGTAATTGCTCACTACATTTTCTCCTAGATCTGATGGCAATGGTGGTGGTGGCAAAGATGTGCAGGAAGATGGTGAGAAGGGAATACCATTTTCCCCCCCAAAGGTGCAAAGATATGTCCCCATTGACCTAGATATCATGACTATTTTTTCTTAAATGGATATGCATGTTCAAGAAATACCTTGCAGTTTGTACCCACTAAAACCTAAAACACAAATTACTTTGCCTTGTATTCTTTATAGAATGATATGACCTAAAGATGGTTCTTTTAGCATAATTCCACTTTCTGTAGAACACTGTGATGGAGAATTGGCCTCCTCAAGAACATTCTTTCTTTGTCACACCAAGTACCTACTTTGTCCTTTGACTCTACTGTTCTTTTACTGGGCTCTTAAAATGAAAGAAAATCAAGTGCTCACTTAAAATGTGAAATGAGAATAAAATTTCAGTCACAAGCAAAGTCTTTATTTTTTTTTAAAAGCAATGGATAAAACAAGGGAAATTAAATCATAACCTTTACCTGAACCAGTTCCTCCTTTTTTTTTTTTTTTTTAAACTTTATTCCCCTCATAGGAAAATAATTCATCCAGCCTGACTGTGTTCATTACCACATAGCTGGCATGGTTGTCTCACGCAAGCACCAAGAAGATATGAAACTAAATCAACAGACCCTGATTTGTTGGCTNGTCCGTTCTCCTTTTTTTTTTTTTTTTAAACTTTATTCCCCTCATAGGAAAATAATTCATCCAGCCTGACTGTGTTCATTACCACATAGCTGGCATGGTTGTCTCACGCAAGCACCAAGAAGATATGAAACTAAATCAACAGACCCTGATTTGTTGGCTCAACCAAGTATAAACTAGCCACTGGAAAATCAAGTTGAAAACCTAGGACAAATATATGAAAGGGACAAGCCACAGCTTGCAGGAAAGAAAATGTTTGCAGAAAACTCCAGTGCTACAGGTTTATCTAAGGTGTGGTCTCAAGTAAGCTGCAGTAATTACCCAGGATACCACATTTAGTGGCTGAAAACTGAGGTGTTTCATGGACTTAACCCTTTCATCCCACCCCCAGACAAATTCTTAGAAGAAATTACAGTTTAGCTAGGTTAGATTAAACTAGAGAAATTGTTTTTATTGTAACCAAAATTGTTTTTAATTTATTTCTACCACTGTCTACCAAAGATATCTCTTAACCACGGCTTTTAGGGTCTTCTTTCTAAATATAGAATTATGAACGGATAGGCCTTCTTTTATATTTGTGTTATTTCCTGTCCTAATCCTAAAATCAATCATTTTTCCAAGGAGCCCTGGTTCCTTTAATTGAAAAATGGTATTACAACTCAAGACCTGGGGACTTCCCTGGTGGTCCAGTGACTGAGACGCCATGCTCCCCATGCAGGGAGCCCAGGTTCAATCCCTGGTCAGGGAACTTGATCCCACGTGCTGCAACTAAAGATCCTGCATGATACAACTAAGACCCAACACAACCAAATAAATATTTAAAAAGAAAAAAAATCAAGATATGAGTACTAGTGTTCTCATTGCTTCTGGGATATAATTGCTTCTAGGTCCTCTCAGTGGATAGATTGAGGAAATGTGTCTATACTAACCTATGGATACATGTATCTATAATTATTTCTGTATATATCCACCCATATCTTTGTGTGCTGAAGATAAGTTTATACTGATGTCTCTGAATCGTACCAGTACCATATGATTCTTTCTAGCTTTTCCTCTTTGTTTATTTGTAACTCCCTACTCCATCTATGAGAAATCTGGTCCCCATCATGCACTAACCATTTACTTATTTATTCAGTCTTAGTATACAAGTATAGCAATTTCAGAATTAACAAACATTCCCATGGTTATTGCAACAGATTCTACCATTTATTCATAAATACTTCTTGCTGAGAACTTCACTGAGACATGCAACTGCTATAATATACTTCGTACATCTACCTCTCATAAAAAAATTCTTTCACATGTACAGCCTTATTTTAATCTCCCAAGACCCTGTGATGTGGTCATGATATAATGCTGGTGGTGAGAAATTGAGGTTCAGAGAGATTAAATAATGTGTATCAGATAACACAGTTTACCAGTGGTAGATGGGATTCTTCTCTTAGCCACTAGATCTCCCTGGGGATGAGCAAAGGTAGCTGGAATTCATGGGGTACCAGTAAGAATGGCGCCGATAAAGTGAAACCAGACACAGTAACCAGGGCCCTGAGGCACCTTCTCCCCTCAACACTCACAGAGACAACCTCACCCACTCATCTGGAAGAACCCCTGTCACTAGGACAGAATGAGCATGACTATAAAGAGTAAATTCATGTCTTTGATATAATTCATCTCTCAATAGTGGCAGATGGGTTTGTGATCAGAAAAGAAATAACTGTAAAAAATTCCATGGCTCTTAGTCATTATCACTGGGAATCACTCCAGTGCAATTCTCCATAAATGCACACAACTTAGCCATCTTCTCTCCTAGGCAGATGAGAGAGTATAAGCTGGGCCCGGATGATCGCTTTAGGGGACTGTCACAAGGGAGATTTGTGCAGAAAGGGCATAGAGAGATCAAGTGATCTCAAGGGGGCTTTACTTTCAAGGACTGTATGTGAGCTCTTTTGTCTGGAGAGTAGCATCAGGGAGTAGTAACTGGTGGGATGTTGCCTGGAGGTATATATTCAGATAAATGTGACATGATAGATTATCTTGTCAAGCATATTGATTAATAAATATGACTTTGTTCATACTCCCAATATGTAAGTAGTTGAATGATATTTTATCAGCTCCATTATGCTTGAGTTTTCTTTAAAAGCTCAGTTTGCAAATTAAAATGATATCCTTCTAACTTACACAACACCCCTTGCCCTCCACCATCAATGCCTTTAAATAGGTTTTAAAATATTATATGTTACTACATTTAGAAGGATTCCCTGGGGCATCTAGGCTTGGTTCAGAGTTGCTGAGGTCTTGACGAAAGTTAGACAGTTGACTTTGACCAAAATAAGCTGCTTAGTTTCTTGAGTAGCCTTCTTTGGTTTTCTTCTTTTTAAGTGATATGAATGGTCATTATTTACCTGCTAGAAGTGGCCGTAATGAGAGAAACTGGAATAATATAATTACACATTGTATTCTATTAACTACGCACATATCCCAAATTTCTTTGGTAGAGGCAGGAAGGTTGGGATTGGAGTTAAAGGAGAAAGATGAGAAAGAAGATGAAGAATTGCTGTTTGTCTCTGAGTCTTGAACTATCTATTGCTGCAAAACAAATTGCTCCCCTTCCCAAATTTAGCAGCTTGAAATGATACATATTTGTATCAGATTATCTGTGAGTCCAGAATTCAGGAACAGCTTATCTGGTTGGTCTCTTATGAGGTTGTAGCCAAGATGTTGGCCAGGACCGCTGTCATCTGAAGGACTGATTTGGGCTGAAGAATCTGCTTTGAAGACTGCTTACTTCCATGGCTTATATGTTGGACTGGGCTGGTGGCAGGTGGCCTCAATTCCTCTCATGCAATTCATAGGCTCAAGTGTCCTTGCTAAGCAGCAATTGGTTTCCTTCAATGTGGGTAATTCAAGAATGTGAGGCAGAACCTAAATACCTTTATGATCTGGCCTCACAAGTTACACTCATCATTTTTCCATCATTCCATTGGTTATACATATCAGCACTCAGTAACGGTGGATGAGACTACNAATGTGGGTAATTCAAGAATGTGAGGCAGAACCTAAATACCTTTATGATCTGGCCTCACAAGTTACACTCATCATTTTTCCATCATTCCATTGGTTATACATATCAGCACTCAGTAGTGGTGGATGAGACTACACCAGGATGGGGATTCTAGGAGCCTTATCTCACTTCGTTTCTCTATTTATAAATGTAAGGTAACATTTGTCCAGTTTGTCTCATGGTGTTATTGTGAGACTCACATGGCACAGTGTATATAAAAACCAGACATGAAAGAACATAGAAATATAATTCATAAGTGTCATTTTTAAATTATTTTGAGGAAAATATTTCCTGGACACCTGCCATATCCCATGCCCTGGGAAACAGTAGTGAGCAAGATGGATATGGTCCTGCCTTTAGATTTTATTTTCTAGTAGAAAAAAAAATGAAAAGAGGCCATAAAAAGTAGAACAAACAACAAATAATTATGAAGTTGTTTTGTTTTCATGTAAGAAGAAATAGCATCCTCTGATGGAGAGAAATAGGTGCTGAAGCTAATAGGAGGATTATGAAATGCCCTCTCAGCATTCAACTTATCAAGTGAGATCTGAAGAACAAGATGGACAGTCACATGATGAGACTCAGACCACACTGGACCAGGGATCCCTGCTGAACAGTTTGGTGGAGCTCCTAGGCTGAACTCCGCAAAACACCAAACTGTAAAAGCCCGAAGGAGCACGGCTAGCCTGTGATGCCTACTGTTCGTCATTGTTTCAGGCATTATAATTATAAAGCATGTTCACTGTGCTTCNACAATGTGGTAGCCTTGGAGTTTGCCAAAAAAATAAATCAAGCCCTGAGCAGGGGGGTTGAAGAGAAAACAATGGAGGATTATCTGCTCCTCTCACTTCTGTTCCAGGTCTTCATGGAACCAGCTGAGGACTGGGCGAAGGAGATTAGAAGATGGGAAATGGAAATTAAACTTGATGGCCAGCTTCCTGGCTATCTATTCCAGGTCAGCCTCTTTCCTAGATTTTTGTGTCACTTTGTACCTTTAAAAACTCTTTCAGATCCAACAGAATCACTGGACACAGGGCAAGCTTACCCTAATTTCTGGGTTTGGTTTTAGTTAATTAAAAAAAAAAAAAAAGACATGCTCTTTAATTATTTCATTATTTTTGGCTCAGAGCAATAGAAACCGTTCTTCCAATACTCAGTCTCTCTAAGTAAGCATAGACCTGAATGGAGAGAGGTAAGCCACCCTTAGTTTGTGGGAGAGTAAAAGATACGTAAAGTATCTCCATCAAATCCTAGCTCAGAATCCTTTTGTCTGAAGTCTAGCAGAAGTGTCCTTTACATGAGAGGGCTTTACAAACAGATTGCTGAAAGCAGAGACATTTCGGGGTCCCTCGTGAATGTGTATCCCTTCCTATTCACCCCACCTGCGTCAGAACAAGCAGAAGGATAATACAACACCTGAACAGCTGGCACAGGCACGTTTAGGCCCACAGAGGCTTTAAAAGGAAACCCAGAAGCCCACAAACTCCCCCAAACAATTTTGCTTTAAATATGGTTTTTATGTTAATCTCCATCACAATAGATGATCAGAATCAAAGGAGCGCCCTATGGAAAATTACTGTAAAGCACAACGCGCGCGACAGGGTGCTTCTTGGCCAAGAAACATACTTGACAAATTNACAATTTTGCTTTAAATATGGTTTTTATGTTAATCTCCATCACAATAGATGATCAGAATCAAAGGAGCGCCCTATGGAAAATTACTGTAAAGCACAACGCGCGCGACAGGGTGCTTCTTGGCCAAGAAACATACTTGACAAATTGCTGCAGGATCATGCTGGATGAAGCCTCATTGTGGTTATTAGATGTATGACTTACGGCCATGTACTTCTTTTGATCTAGCCCACTGCTGCCAGTGTTTGCAAACAGAAACCCAGGTTACTACTGCATCCATCCCAGAGCTCACTCTCTCCAGAACCCTGGCAGTCCAGCATCGTGGTTCTAGCCATGGACGTTGACGTCAAATGGATCTGAATCTTAGCTTTGCTGTTTCCTGTCTTTAGAATCTGAGGCAATACGTATCTGTCTGAGACTCTGTTTTTTTTAAAACTGATTTTTAAATTAGATGTATACATAGTCATTCTTTAAATTCAGAGTATACATGTAGACAGAAATAAGATAGCAATGTATCTCCGTCGATACAAAGCACATATTTCTATTTTTTAATTTTTATTTTATATTTAAGTATAGTTGATTAAAAGTGCTGTGTTAGTTTTAGGTTTATGGCAAAGTGATTCAGTTATATATATATATATAATTTTTCAAATTCCATTTCCATTTAGATTATTACAGAATATTAAGCAGAGTTCCCTCTGCTATACAGTAGGTCCTTGTTTAATTATTTTCAGTATAGCAACGTGTACATGTCAGAGACTATCTTTCCAATGGGAATGAAAATAATGTGTACTTTCTAAGCTCATTGAGGATTCAATAAGATACTGTTGAAAAACATCTTTCATAGTAAGTGCTCAGAAAATATTTGTTATTTTTATTGTTTTTTATGTAATATTATTAAACAGACTTCCCAGGTAGCACAGTGGTAAAGAATCTGCCTGTGAATTCATGAGACTCAGAGATGCGGTTTTGATTTCTGGATGGGGGAGATCCCCAGGAGAAGGAAATGTCAACTCACTCCAGTATTCTTGCCTGAGAAAATCTCATGAACAGAGGAGCCCGGTAGGCTACGGTCCAAATGGTTGCCAAGAGTCAGGCACAACTGAGTGACCGAGCACAGCAATGCTCACCTTTCTACATTTCAGAGTCAGTTATGGCCTTTGGGCAAGGTCTTCCCTGTAGCTCAAATGGGAAAGAATCTTCCTGTAATGCAGGAGACCTGGGTTTGACCCCTGGGTCAGGAAGTTCCTCTGGAGAAGGGAATGGCAATCCACTCCAATATTCTTGCCTGGAGAATCCCATGGACAGAGGAGCCTGGAGGGCTTCTGTCCATGGGACCACAAACAGCTGGACACAACTGAGCGACTAACAATACTACTACTGTGGCTTGGGGGCAGGTAGAGTCTACATCCATTATCAGCGGCATCTCTAACATTCTTTCTCCATGTGGGTTTCATGGTTTTCTTTTTGCGGCTATTAGTAACAAATCTAGCCAGCATGAGACTCTAGTATGGCCTCAAACCTGTTGCCTATAAGCCAGAGTTCTGGGATTATACTGTTACTGTGCATTTAGGCCTCAATAATGCTGTTAATGCATGAACATGGATCAATGCTGAAGTTAAGTTCCAAGAGTTTCAGTTTAGTGAAATGTTTTTCAGGCACCTAGTATACACTTTGGAGAAGTCATTTCAGTTATATAACAATCTTCCTATGAGCCATTGTACTGGTTTGGATATCCCTTTTAGTAACATTAGCTAAAGGCTTTGTATTATTTAAAATTCACCTTAGAAGATCTGGGAATAGTTGAGCTGATTGGAAAAAGGCAGTGGGCACTTCAAGTTCAATGTAAATTTTCAATGTGGTTTAAACAAATTAAAGTCCTCTTTAACTCACAGTGCTTAATATGAAAAGCATCCAGACTAACACAATAGGTCACACTTAAATGATTCTCTCTTTAAGAATTAAACTGTCTTTGCACCATGCATTGGTGGCAGAAGATAATAAGATGCAGCTCCCTTAACCGAATCTTTCTTAAAGGAACTGACCAGGTAAAAGAATGGAGTTACTGTGCATGAAAAAAGAAAAATACAAAAATAATTTGGTCTGTTAAAAGAATCAATTTTTCTGTGTACTGGAGCAAGACGCTAACAAGCATGACAGTGAGCCCTTCGGCTATTGAAACACTCTGTAAAGTCTTTGCTTTAGCATGGAAGGCATCCGTGGACGAGGTTTCAGTGCAGGGTGAGTTTAGCTGCCCAGGTCTGAATTCATAAAGAGTTTCAGATAGGATATGTCTGTGACTACCAGGCGTTGGGATTAGTTACAAGATTGTGTGCATGGGGGAGGTGAGATTAATAGGATATTGAGGATTTAACCCTCTAGAGAAACAGAATATTACTTCTGTCTGAGTCTGCCACCCACCACTGATCCCTTCCCTATGGCTCAACTTTTGTGTTTGTATAAAGTGGTCACTTTTGTTAGTACTGGCATAGAAAGGGCAGAACACTAAATGAGGTTAAGACATTCAATTTCTTCTGAATAAGATGGTAGCAGGTGAAGATGGAGTTGGGAAGAGGCTCCATTTTTGTAGTGAGATTGCATAAAGCTGCCTGAAAAGTTCTGTCATATTCTTTTTGAATAGGCCTTTTAAGTTCTTCATAAATTTGAAATTCTTTCATCCCAGCAAGTGAAATATAGCTCTAAGTTTGCACTGACTGTATGAGAGACACCGTTCTTTACATCCATTTTCTTATTCAGTGTTCATAGTAACCCCCTGAGGCATGAGTAGGTATTTCCAATTAAGAAACCCACAAACTAAGGCTCAGAGAGTAAGTAACAAGGCCAAGTTCACATAGTGGAACTATGTGGAACTTGTAAGTGGAAAAGTGGGGATTTGAACCCAGGTCTTTCTGTCCAATTCTAAGATGTTTTTATGATGCCCCTAAGTGTTATGTGATCATCTTTGGTTCTATTTGGGCTTCCTTGTCCCATGGGAAATAGCAGGACCTCCCCCCCAACCCCCACACACAGAAGGCCAGGGGACAAGTCCTAAGTCACTCCTCTAGGGAGAGGACTTTTTCATGTTGGAACTCTGTTCAATTTCAAGAGCTAAAGGGTGCCTATTTTTTGTGTTTTGATATAGTAATCATAAATGTACTTATGGAGACACAGAATAAAATATTTTAAATTGGAACTATCAGACAGTACTGAATGCTGGTCACCCTAATTACAAGACACACAACACAAAAAAATTGTACTGCAGTCCCTGGGCCCTGACACAGCTGCCTAGCTGGGATGGGTGGTTAAGGGTATTCTGACTATCTAGATGACTCTCTCCTTTTATACAGCAAAAGAATGTAAGCATCACTTAAAACACTAGTATGAGAACAAGTGACTCTGATCTTTATTTAGTCAATCTCCATCTACCCTCTGGGCTTCCCAGGTGGCGTTAGTGGTAAATAACCCACCTGCCAATGCAGAAAACATAAAAGATGTGGGTTGGATCACTGGGTCGAGAAGATCCCCTAGAGGAGGGCATGGCAATCCACTCCAGTATTCTTTTCAGGATGATCCCATGAACAGAGGAGCCTGGGCTATAGTCCATAGGGTCCCACAGAGTCAGACATGACTGAAGGGACTTAGCAGGCATGCATGTACATCTGCCTTCCAAGACCTTTTGACAGGTTGAGGTAATCCTCTGGCTTCTTGAAGAATGTTGAGATTGGTTTTAATGGCAATGTGTGAGAGAACCTGGTAATGGGAAAATGCTAACACACACACGTGCGCATACGCATACACACACATGTGTGCGCACAATGAAAAATGTGAGCAGAACAGAGAAAATGCTAAAGCCACAAGGTGACTACAGTTGCTGAAAACGTGCTGTCTCTAGCTCCTGTGCATCACCACCTGTGGACTCTCTGCTCTTTGGGCAAAGTTCTCCCATTCCCCATCCTGGAAACCCGTTCTACTTGATCTGGTTAGCTAGCTCCATCTAAAAAAATAAATTCATGCCACTGCTATTTTATTTCCTGCTTTTACTTTTAGTTTTATTGAGATACAACTGACATAACAAGGCTGTATAAGTTTGAGATGTACAGCATAATGATTTGCTTACATACATCATGAAATGATTATCACAATTAGATTAGTGAACATTCATCATCTCATAGAGATACAAAATCCAAGAAATAGAATTTTTCCTTGTGAATAGAACTCTCTTAATAACTTTCATATGTAATATCACATACAACAGTATAAATTATATTTATCATGCTGTACATCACATCCCTAGTACTTCTTTATCTTATAACTGGAAATTTGTGTCTTTTGACTGCCCTCATTTCTTCACTCCTGCTTCTGATGAACACAAATTAGATCTCCTTTTCTATGAGTTTGTTTCTGAGACATCAATGACCTACTACACTATATTAGTTCCTGTTAAACGATATAATGATTTGACATTTCTAGACATTTCAAAATGATTACCACAGTAAGCCTAGTTACAATATGTCAGCATGCTAAGATATTGCAGTTATTGACTATATTCCCCACACTGTACATTTCATACCTGTGACTCATTTATTTTGCAACTGCAAGTTTGTGCTTAATCTTCCTTACCTATGTCTTTCCTCCCTCCACCCCCTTCCCTCTCTGCCAAGGATATTTTAAATCCAAGTTAAGTGGCCCCAAAGTCACCTCACAAAAAGAATGTATGAAAGCATATATTTATTTAAAATCTTTCACATACAGGCTGAGTGCCACAAAGCAGAGAAATCAGAGACCAAAGTGAACACGGTTGAGCACAGCTCTTCAACATAACATTTGTTCTGAAAAGCACAGATAATTATGAGAAGAGTCTAGACAGGGATAATGACCTTTTACTTAGACTCGCAAAAAAAGGAGGAGGGAGGGAGGAGAGGAAGGAAGGAGGAAAGAAAGGAAGGGAGGGAGGAAGGAGAAAAAAAATGTTAACATGATAGGTGCCTGAGCCAAGTACTTTCAGCCAGTCTACACAAAATGTGTACTCAGTTAAATCTAGGTTGGCAGCTAAAAATGTGATATCACAGTACATTCAAATACCTTCAGAATTTGTGAGCTTCATGGCAGAATCTTGGGAGAGAGAAGAAAATTAACCAAAGTTGTTATTGTCATTTACAGAAAGTCAGATGTTAGAGCCCAGCACAAATCTCTCAAAATAGACTGGATTTGCTTAAAAGCAAATGGTTTTTGTTAGGGGTTTATTTTTCTTGTGTCAAAAACATAAAGTTACACTGTAAAAGGAAGTGGTAAAACCTACATCACTCAAAGCATTGGAGATGTATCCACGTGTTCCCACATGCTCAACAGTTATTTAAAGTGTGATTCTCATTTTACCTGTTAATCCAATACTTGGAAGTATTCAACAAGGAGCTTAGCCTTTTTCTCAGTTCTGATTTCTGAGCAATTGCAGAGAACACATTCTACTGGGGAAAAAACCCTGAAATGTTTACATTCCAGAATCCATTTTAAGATCAACAGTATTTTATGAGGTTTATTGAAGGTGTTTACCATCAGAATGAAGCACCAATTTCAGTATAAGAACTACGTTCTTTTCAACATAAGAACTATGGACGGAGGTTTGTGACATTATACAGGAGGCAGTGATCAAGACCATTCGCAAGAAAAAGAAGTGCAAAAAGGCAAAATGGATGTCTGAGGAGGCCTTACAAATAGCTGAAAAGAAGAGATGCAAAAGGCAAAGGAGAAAAGGAGGAATATACCCATTTGAATGCAGAGTTTCAAAGNAGATAGCTGGGAGAAATATCAATAATCTCAGATATGCAGATAATACTACTCTTATGGCAGAAAGTGAAGAAGAACTAAAGAGCCTCATGATGAAAGTGAAAGAAGAGAGTGAAAAAGTTGGCTTAAAGCTCAACATTCAGAAAAGTAAGATCATGGCATCTGGTCCCATCACTTCATGGCATCTGGTCCCATCACTTCATGGCAAATAGATGGGGAAACAATGAAAATGGTGACAGAACAGACTTTATTTTGGGGGGCTCCAAAATCACTGAAGATGGTGGCTGCAGCCATGGAATTAATAGACATTTGCTCCTTGGAAGAAAAGTTATGACCAACCTAGACAGCATATTAAAAAGCAGAGACATTACTTTGCCAACAAAGGTCCATCTAGTCAAAGCTATGGTTTTTCCAGTAGTCATGCATGCCTGTGAAAGTTGGACTATAGAAAAAGCTGAGCACCAAAGAGTTGATGCTTTTGAACTGTGGTGTTGGAAAAGACTCTTGAGAGTCCCTTGGACAGCAAAGAGATCCAACCAGTGCATCCTAAAGGGAATCAGTCCTGAATATTCATTGGAAGGACTGATGCCAAAGCTGAAATTCCAATACTTTGGCCACCTGATGCAAAGACCTGACTCATCTGAAAAAACCCTGATGCTGGGAAAGATTGAGAGCAGGAGGAGAAGGGGACGACAGTGATGGTTGGATGGCATCATTAACTCAATGGACATGAGTTTGAGAATACTCCAGAAGTTGCTGATGGACAGGGAGACCTGGTGTGCTGCAGTCCATGATGCTGCAAAGAGTCGGACATGACTGAATGACTGGACTGCACTGAACTTAAGATTTTTCTGAATGACATTCAGGAAATACCCAATGAATGTATACATTTTATTTATATATTTATGAGAGGCTCTGTGACATATAATAATAAGGTAAGCAGGTTTTTCTAGATTGAACATATGCATAATGGGAAGAGTTCCAAGAAGTGCGAGAAAAGCAACTTTGGCCTGAACTTTTTGAGATAACTGGTTCAATTATGTCATTCTTCTCCTGCTGTAATCTCATACAGCTTTAAATTTGAGGGGATAAACAGGTACATTTTCATTGCAGTATAAATAATCTCAAAAGAGAAGTTGAAATCTAATTTTTATGATACTCTTTAAAAAGTTTAAATGTCTTAGAATTTTTAGAATATTTAAACATAAAATACAATATTAATAACCTCTGAGTATAAGAAGAGGAATAATATTAAGTCACTTTTTATTAAGCCACTTTTAACATTGTATATACACACACACATGGGCTTCCCTGGTGGCTCAGCTGGTGAAGAATCCGCTTGCAAAGAGGGAGACCTGGGTTCGATCCCTGGGTTTAGAAGACCTTGAAGAAGGGAATGGCTACCCACTCCAGTGTTCTGGCCTGGAGAATTCCATGGACTGTATAGTCCAGGGTGTCTCAAAGAGTTGGATACCACTGAGCAACTTTCACTTTCATACACACACATACATATAATATTTAAGGCAGTATCAGGAGCAGTTATCCTCCAAAATTTGTATACAGGTGAAATTTACTGATTTTGAAGGTCATGGCTGTCCCTTATGTTCTGACTTCCTGAAGCCAAGATTTTAGGACTAGGTGGAGCAAAGGATCATTTTACCTGAAGAAATGGAGGTATCAGGAGGACAGGGCTGAGCTGGCTCTTACATGATCTTCTACTGACCTGAGAGTGTACATCAGGTCTGTTGAGAGATATCAGTGACACTAAACAAATTATTGGTCATAATAAAAGGCATTAATTATGCTTCACACGGATGTAGCTCTTAGCATTTCTGTGGGCTTACATTTGTGTTACCTAATTTCTGAATTCAAGCTGCAGTACTCCACCTTAAATTGTCTACATAGCTATACAACTAAAACATAAAGGAAAAAAAATACACTGCCAATTTTCTTGAACCAAATAAACCATCCTAACTGAATTTGAGTATTCTTCTGGTATCATGAAGCACTGGTAAATGGATTATGCTTTTTGCATATCATTTCCTTAAGAGATAAAATAAAGATGGTCATTTCTTCCTATTTAGAGATTTTGTCATGGAAACATACTAAAAAAATCAGCCCTAACCACTTGGGACCAATCTTCCCAAATGGATGTACTGAGCACACTGTTGATTCAGACTGAAGCATTCACTCAGCTTAGTGATTATCTAGCATTATCTCAGTGGATAATGATTTTAATACTTCATAACACTCATTATGGCATTAGTGGTTTCATATTAATAAGATATTAGTTTTGTTATTCAGGGACTCTAATACATGAGAGTAGAAAAAAAAGAAAAACAAACCCAAATCAACCTTAAAGCCTTTGTTACCCAACAGAGTTTTTGTTTGTTATTTATCAAAATGCCTTTCCTTATTGAAACAATTATTTAAGTTTTCCATGATTCTATCTCACTATGCTTAGTGTTAAAAATATGTTAACACTAAGAGAGTTAACATATTGAGATTTAAAATTTTAATTGATATTTTGATCCTGTGACTGCCATGCTTTGCATTTGGCTAACAGTTGATACAAAGAATGTTAGATTATCTTATTTCAACTTATTTAGTTTTTTAATATGCAAAAATGATTTGATTTTAATGCTCATCTTTCATTCTGTGCAAATTCGTGATAAATGTACAAAAGTTTAGAGGTAATATCATTATCCTTGGGGCCCAATGGCTTTCCATGCTTATGAATTAACAGAAAGTCCTTTAATAACATCACCCATCCTGTTCTCATGATGAAGCATGAAAATTGACACAGCAGAGTGTCATGTCAGGGCTTTAAAAGGTCTGGTAATGTCTGGATGAAAACTTTTACTCTAAAGACTTGGGAAATCGCCTGAGGATAAGTCTTCCCTTAAAATTATAATATTTTCTAACAATTTTTAGACTTTTGAATTTAATCCCAAGCCAAGAAAATGTGAAATCTGTGTAAAATGTTGAAGTAAAAATATATCCATATATCCTCAAGTAAGAGGGTAGCTCTAATAATTAGGTTTAGATGTCTGATATACAGTTATAAATAAAAACAAGACTGATTCATTCACTCAACAAATAGCTATTGAGGGCCTGCTCTGAGTCTGGTCTTGGACTAGAAGTTAGGGATAGGGACATAGTTATGAATAAAGCACAGTCCTTAGATGTTTATTCTTAAAGCTACTTGTCAGGTCTCACAAATATAGACCTAATTTTCCAATGTAAGTGGTTAACTGCAGATTCTAAGTCTTCTTCATTCAAGATACACCATCATCCCACAATGAACACAAAGTAAAGAATTTGGATGGCAGAAAGTCTGCCTTAGTAAACAGTATTGTTAATAACACCTTCAAACTGTGAAGACCATATTAGATTTACTCTTTCTCATTAAATTGAAAAGTGGTGAAGAATTGATGTTTCTTGCAAAGTTCTTGGAAATGCATTCTAAAAATTATGGTTTCATAAAGCTAATTTTAGTTATTTTGATTTTCCCCTCCAATTCCTTATTTCATCCATTTCTCCCTAAAACAATGGGAAAATGCACTCTCAGGGAAATCTGACTCTGTTTCGAGAGACTCATAATGGAGCCTAACAGGACTGATAAAAAGGATTTATTTTTTCAATGCATTTTTGGGCAACTGAACCGAAAGCTTTGCAAATGCAGAGTAAGCAACAAATTCAAAACTTTGAGAGCTGAAGGGAATGCCACCAATTCAGAAATTCTGGCTTTCAATCTTGCATTTGGGGAAATACTGATTTTTAGGAGACTTTAATGTATGTAAGTGACAAAACCATTTTGGATAGTAGTGTTTTTACTGAAGAATGTAAGATTTTTAGTTTTGACCTTTGTAAAAAGCAGTGGCATAAGATTTAAATTTTAAGTGTTGGATATGTGGAAAGAGGGATGGTGTTCAGAAAAATCTAGTAAGAAGAGCTCAAGTCATGAAAGCTTTAAATAAGAAGTGAGGATTCTAAATATATCAGACAGCTCTTAACATATATTAAATGCATTTCAAACACTATGGCACACTAAATAAAGTAAAAAGGTGAGTGTTAAATATTTTCTGTAGCATTTTTGGTGGGTTTCTCAGTTTAGTCACTGAAAACTTTGTAAAATCATGCTGATTCAAGAACAAAGGAGAACATTTATATATCCTAAGGTGAGCCCCAGAATGAACACATTTCACTTCTTTTGCAAGTTTAGAGTTACAAATATCAGAGGTTGACTTCTGGACCTTTTGCTATTAGACACAAGTGATATTTGAGATGAACCGATATTGCTCAGTACTTCAAAGAATACTGAAAAAATTCTCAGAATCCTCAAACAAAGCAGCCTAGTAACACCAACAAAAGTGCACCATGTTCTCCAGTGTTTCGTGGACCAAACAACACAATATGACAATTCTGTGTGAGTCCTGGAGATCATAACTTGGCTTCATTTCTATTTGTAACAGCCTCTAGTTTTAGTTTATTTTTTTCCAGATTTTAATGTAAATCTGCTGGCAGAGATGTATATATATTTCAGCAACATTAACTCATTCAGTGATCTCTAGACTTTCATACAGTCATGCATGTACACACACACACACACACACACACACACACACACACACAGTAATGCCCCATAACTCTTGCCACCTAGAAGTCTTCCCAAAGTTTCTCTCTTAATACCAAAGTAAATGGTAAGTTTGAAAAATAGCACCCTTTTACTGTAATTTGACAACAGCCATCTTTACAAATATTGTAACGGGCTCTGGTCTCTGGCACTTAATACAGAAGTTTTCTGTATATCACAGGATGATGTAATGGTATTTTGAAACTCAGTGTTACTGCCAAATCATCTCTCTGCCTAAAATTATCACACCAAAGCCTCAGAATGAAATATATGGGGATTCATATAGTTTTCCCATTTTTGGAAGAAGCAAATACATCCCAAGGGATAATTTGGATGACATATGGATGAACAAATATTCACTTGTTCCTCTGTAGTTATTTTTCAAACAAGTCTTCCACATTAGGTATAATAAAATATGTAAGTGAGCTCTAAAATCTAAAAACTAGGTTGCCCTTTGTGATTGGAAATCAGTGATGATAATGTGAGAATTATGCCACAGGAAGGCATCGTTCCAGTGAGCAACCCTGGCTGTCGAATTTCTGATCTCGTTGCAACCTGAGCTCAATAGCCTGGAAAATAGCAAACCAGTAATTGTGTGAATCCAATCAGGGAACAAAATCACAGAATTTTTCAGTAAGTAAGAAAATGGAATTGTAAATATCAGCCTTGTTTATTTCCCATTACCACAGCTGGAGGCGAGAAAAGAACATGGTTTAGTACAATACAGTCAGGTAGGAATTATCACATACAATTAGGTTGAAAATTCTAGAGAAATATTGGAAAAAGAAAGCAGAGCACCTTCACAAAATCTGCTTGGGTGTGGCTCCCTAGTCCCATTCCCCCATTTAAGATCTCATGTGATTTAAGACAAAACTATTTTGAAGTTTTAGCAGTAGCAAACCTGTTCCCTTTTGCCAAGAGTAAATTATCAGAACATTTCTGTGAGCTATTATTTTTTAAAGAAGGGCGTTTTTTTCACACTATATGTCTTAATAATTTTTTCAGAACAGTCTAATGACTGATTTATTATTAACAAATGGCAATAGCTGTTGCTCAGAGGAGTATTTTTATATTACTCCACGAGTACCTTGGAAATGAATTTGTGTAACGATCCATTATGTGTGTGCCACACACAAATGCTGACTTGAAGTAGGCTGCCTCAGCCAGTACTGGCAACTAGACATTGTCTGTAAGGGTAATGAGCATCCTCTCTGTGATTTCAGAACTTCAGGCCTCTCAACATACCTGTGAACTTTGCTTTCCCCAAAACCTCCCCCCAAATCCTCTGTTTATTGTACCCTTCTTCCTTATTTCTCCCAATGAACTAACTCTCTCATTTCTTTTGTGACTCTCCCAACATTATCTTACACTTCTTATGAGAAAAAACCCAACTTTCATCTTCCTATAAATAATGGCAATTAAAAGCCAGTTCTTAAGATATTTAAAAATCTTAATTAGTCTAGCACCAAGTGGTAATCTTTTGCTTAAAAACAAGTAAGGATATGACTGGTTTGCATTGTTGAATGGTAGAAACCAACACAATATTGTAAAACAATTATCCTCTAGTTAAAAACATAAAAATATAAGTAAGGATAACAAATGGAGGAATAATAGGGTCATGTGAAAATGACACTAGGACATTTGCTACGGAGAATCCAAATTCATCTTATGAAAAGCTTAGTGAAAAGTTTCACGCATATTTCACCTATACCAGAATTCCTGGTATTATCTATTCATGAAAGTAAGACTAGAAATCCAAGGAAAGATTGACCACACCAAAGGGGTAGTTTGTTCATGGTTTGTTTGTTCATGGTTTTATTACATTATTTATTCCAGAGGATATAAACTGGCTCACACAATTACATGGAATGCAATTGCTAATTGCTAAGTCACTTCAGTCATGTCCGACTCTGCGACCCCATAGACGGCAGCCCACCAGGCTCCCCAGTCCCTGGGATTCTCCAGGCAAGAACACTGGAGTGGGTTGCCATTTCCTTCTCCAATGCATGAAAGCTAAAGGTGAAAGTGAAGTCGCTCAGTCATGTCTGACTTAGTGACCCCATGGACTGCAGCCTACCAGGCTGCTCCATCCATGGGATTCTCCAGGCAAGAGTACTGGAGTGGGGTGCCTTTGCCTTCCCCGATGGAATGCAATAAGTTATATTAAATACAGATGAGAAAAAATAAAAATTTAGACATATCGAAACACAAAAGAGAAATCAGGCCAGGTTAAAACTATAGATCTCCATATTTGTGGGGTGTATCAGTCAAGGTTCTCCAGAAAAAAAGAACCAATGAAGGTGAGTGTGTGTGTGTGTGTCTGTATTGGCTAACAGACTATGTTACGGCAAATATGGAGACTGGCAAGTACAAGATCTGCAGGTGGGCTAGCCGGAGACCTAGGGAAGTGTTGATGTTGTAGTTCAAGTCCAACAGCCTTCTTTCATTTTGCTCCATCTCTGTCACCTTTTGTATGAGCTGGTAATGTTTCTCTGTGCATCCCATCTCTGTTTCTGGCTTCTGTTGAGATGCGCTGAGTGGATACATGAATCACACCTTTGGTCTCTCATAGAAACCAAAGTATTTAGTGATTTTATTTTTAAAATATTTTTCTTTTTTAAAATTTATTTTAATTGAAGGATAATTGCTTTACAATATTGTGTTGGTTCTGTCACACACCAACATGAATCAGCCATGGGTATACATATGTCCCCTCCCTCTTGTACCTCCCTCCCACCTCCCACCCCATCCATCCCCTCTTGGTTGTCATAGCACCCTGGTTTGATTTCCCTGAATCATATAGCAAATTCCCACTGCTGATCTTTTTCGCTTATGGTAGTGTATATGTTTCCATGTTACTCTCTCCATTTGTCTCTCCTTCCCCCGCTCCCACCCTCCGTATCCATAAGTCTGTTCTCTATGTCTGCATCTCCACTGTAGTACATATATACAATTTAATACTGTTGCTAAGTAGCTTCAGTCGTGTCCGACTCTGTGCGACCCCATAGACGGCTGCCCACTAGGCTCCCTCATCTCTGGGATTCTCCAGGCAAGAACACTGGAGTGGGTTGCCATTTCCTTCTCCAAATTTAATTTAATACTACTCAGCCATAAAAAGGAACACATTTGAATCAGTTTTAATGAGGTGGATCGACCTAGAGCCTATTATACAGAGTGAAGTAAGTCAGAAAGAGAAAAATAAGTGTTGTATATAAACACATATATATGGAATCTAGAAAGATGATACTGATGAAACTAGTTGCATGGCAGCAATAGAGATGAATACTTAATTTATTTTTTGCAATGTTGTGTTGATCTCTGCTGTACAACAACTTTAATCTGCCATAAATTATAACCTAGAGGAGTGGGATTGGGGGATGAGAGGGAGGCTCAAAAGGGAGGGATTGTGTGCATAATTATGGCTGACCCTTGGTCTCTTTAGGGAGTGATTGTCCACTAACACCCTTGCTATTCATTTGAGTAGGCTCTGGGAGTTGCTGACGGACAGGGAAGCCTGTGTGCTGCAGTCCATGGGGTCACAAAGAATTGGACAGAACTGACTGACTGAACTGAACTGATTCTCTTCAAAACACACTTTCTCAGATTTTTGCAATAGAGATAGGCTAGTTTTTCAAATCTTCAAGTTCTGGTTCTTTTGTGCCTAATAATTCCTTCAATCTGTCTCTCCCCTTTTGCATTTTCCTGTAAAAAGGAGCTACAAAGCAGGTCATACCTTCAATACTTTGCTTAGAGATGTTCCCAGCTAAATATCCAAGTTCATCACTCACAAATCCTATGTTCCACACTAGATCACAATTCAGCCAAGTTCTCTGCCACTTCATGATAAAAAATTGCTTTTCTTCCAGAGTCTAATAGTACATCTCTCATTTCTGTCTGAGACCTCACCACAATCACCTTTAATGTCCATGTCTGCCAACAATCTCTTCCAGGCAATCTTGACCTTTTCTCACATTCACCTCAAAACTTTTCCAGTTTCTACCCATGAATCATTTATAAAACCACTTCCACATTTTTAGGTATTTGTTACAGCAGTGCCTCACTTTTTGCAATCAAAATTTATACTAATTTGCTAGAGCTGCCATAACAAAGTACAACTGACTGAATTGCATAAACAAATGTATTAAAAGGTGTCAGCAAAGTTGGTTTCCTTTGAGGCCTCTTTTGTTGTTTTGTAGATGGTACGCTCTTGCTGTGTCTTCAAATGCTCTTTCCTCTTCCCACACACATCCCGGGTGTTTTCCTATATGTCCCAATCTTTTCTTGAAAGAACAGCAGCCAGATTGGATTGGGGCCAATCCCAATGGTCTTATTTGAACTTAATCATCTCTTTAGCAGCTCTATCTCCAAATATGTGGGCTTCCCTTGTGGCTCAGCTGGTAAAGAATCCGCCTGCAATGTGGGAGACCTGGGTTTGATCCCTGGGTTGGGAAGATCCTCTGGAGAAGGGAAAGGCTACCCACTCCAACATTCTGGCCTGGAGAATTCCATGGACTATACAGTCCATTGGGTCACAAAGAGTTGGACATGGTTGAACAAGGGTTAGGCTTTAACATATAATTTTTTTGTATGTGTGGGGGACACAATTCAGTCCATAGTGTGGGGATTAGGAGAAAATTTGATCTAAGCTTTCTTGCCACTAAAATGAATAGGAAACATTGATTAATGGCAAAATCCATGAATCTTTTGAAGTGCCCAAAAAGCACAAGAGGCAAATGCTAGAAACTTGACTGCATTTGATCTGGAAACAAAGGAGCTACAAGGGATATTTGGGGGATAACATAGGAAATTTGAATTATAAACAGCATGTAGGATGATAGTACTGTTCAGTCACTCAGTCGTGTCTGACTCTTTGCGACCCCATGGACTGCAGCACATCAGGCTTCCCTGTCCATCATCAACTCCCAGAGCCTACTCAAGCTCATATCCATTGAGTCAGTGATGCCATCCAGCCATCTCATCCTCTGTTGTCTCCTTCTCCTCCTGCCTTCAATCTTTNAGGGAAGATCCCCTGGAGAAGGGAATGGCTACCCACTCCAGTATTCTGGCCTGGAGAATTCCATGGGCTGTATAGTCCATGGGGTCACAAAGACTCGGACACGACTGAGTGACTTTCACTTTCACCTTTTCAAGGATGGGGTGAATTGTGTGTGTGCTAGATTACACAAATTCTAGTTCATGGGTGGGTAGATTTACTCATGTGGTAGGTCGTGGTTGGTGGGACATGGATGGGGATGAGAGCGTTTTCTGGAATGTGCCTCAGGCAGTGGATCACCTGTGTTGTGTGTTTGGTAAAGCATCTGATGTGACTTAGGGTGTCCAGGCTGCCCTCCTGGGAGTTCTTGCATGTGGCATGGCTGACTCTATTGATTACAGACTTTATTTAATTTAATCTAAGATGCTGTCTATCGAGACCAAAGATTTGTTATTTTTATTACGGATTAAACTTTGACATTCCAGCGATCCCAGCCTACTTTTGGAAATAGGGAACTGCTCCCCTTAGACTGGATGAGACACCCTGTGTATAGGTTTTCAAGGAGTAGCTGTGTGTGGCCTGTGTCAGAGGTGTCAGACACGTGACAAGACCCGGAATCAGCCCTAGGTAGCCCCTCCCAGGAATGTCCCTCCTTCTCCTCCACGTTTATCCCTTAGTTGGGTCTCCTGCCCAAGGCTCTTGGAACCAGGCTCAGATGTCCTTGGAGGAACATGGGAGGAATCCACCAGAAGCTGAAGTCTTTTCCATCGGCCCTTTTAGAATCTCTGTCCCCCTTTCCCTCCCTCAAGGTCTTGTACTTATCAACAAACAACTGGGTCAGCATCTTCACCCCACTTTACAGATGGGAAAGTTGAGGCCCTTAGAGAGACATGATTTAAGCAAAGTTATCCCAATAGTGACAGAGCTAGTCCGTAAATCACCAGGCTCTGCCATCAGTGGGATTCTCCAGGCAAGAATACTGGAGTGAGTTGCCATTCCCTTTTCCAGGGGATCTTCCCCACACCGGAATCGAACCCAGGTCTCCCACATGGCAGACAGATTCTTTACTGTCTGAGGCACCAAGGAAGCCCTAAATCTGGTCTCCTAATGCCAAATTTAGCCTCTCTTCTCCAGAACAATTGCTGCCGCCAACTTCCCACCCTAATTATCTAAATCCCAGGGGGAAAATGGAGGGAGGAGAACAATGCTTACACAAGCCCGAAAAAGGGCTTCTAATAGTTGGAAGAATGTGAGGAGTATGCTTCTACACACCCCTCAAACGCAAGCCGCCTCTCCCTCCAATGTGCCCATTTGTTAATTCACTCACCTTTTCACTCATTCAGTCCTTTGCTCGCTAACCCACCATGTCACTCACTGATTCATTTCAGTCTTTCAGTAATTCACCCACTCATCAATTCACTCGGTCACGTATGAATGCTCCCTGTCTGTAACTCACCCCCTCTTGTTTCTTTTCGTGTTGATGTAGCTGCACCGGGCCTTAGCTGCATCGTGCAGGGTCCCTTGTTACGGCGCCTGGACTCTCTAGCTTTGGCACTCAGGCTCAGGAGTTTGGGTGCAGACTTAGTTGCTTCGAACCATGTGGGATTTTAGGGCCCCAAGTGGGGCCTGCTTGGCAAGGTGGATTTTTAATCACTGGACCACCAGGGAAGTCCCTCACCCACTCGTTAATCCACTCCATTAATTCACCCACCCACTCACTCACTAATGCCCTCTTTCACTAATTCACCCCTGCCTTGCCCTTATTACCAAATCCCTCTGCCTGGCCCTTCCTGCCAGCAAAGGAGGACAAGCTCCCAGGCCTCCAGAATCCGTAGGTCCTTCTCCCCAGACCTGCACTTTCCACCTCTACCTCGAGACCTTATCTGCCCAGCTAGATCGGGAGCTCTTGCCCCTGTCTGTGTAGCAGGCAGTGCGGGCTGGAGGGGATGAGAAGAAAAACGTTAGCCGTGAATTGAAGGCCACAAGATTAGCAGGGCCCAGTCCCAAACAAAAATGCAGGCCCCTTGCTCAGAATAGCCGAGCATGAAAGCAAACACAGGAGCCTGAGAGGGGAGCGCCTTTGCCCCAGAGTGCACTGCTCGGTCGGCTTGCCCACGAGCCCCGCTCTGGAGGGAGAAGAGAAACAAGGGAGATACGAAAGGGAGGCCGAGAGCGTGGAGGTGGAGGGAAATGGATGCTTGCTTGGTGTTTTCCTAACGCCAACTCATTTAATGTTCACACCACCCTTTGAAGTTGATTGTGCATTTTTCTAGAAGAGGAAACTGAGGCTCAGAGAGGAGAATCATTTACCCAGAGTCATGATTAGTAGGTGGTAGGCGCCTGAATGTTAATCCAGGTCTAAGGGTCTATAAGCCTCCCTTCTTCCCTGGGGGGTGAGCGAGGCACGGGGTGGAGTGGGGGAAGCTGGAGGAGGTGACGAGGACAAGGGGTGATAGAGTCTGTCTGGGTCTGAGAACCTGAGCGTTGTGGGGGCTGGTGGTGGCCAGAGTGTGGTCCCAGGGAGCAGGGGAGGGGGCCTAGACAGGAGTCTGGGCCTCTCGGTCCTTCCTGCCCCTAGGGAAGGCAAGAAACCAGAAGGGGCCTCCTAAAACGAGGATCTAGGAACCTGGTATGTGGGGTCTGGGACCGACGCTTCTGCTTCATGAGCCATGAGATGGCGTTATCTCTGTGAGAGGGTTGAAGTCAGTGATTTGGGAAGTTCCTGAGTTAGGGCGTCTTGGAGGTGGGCTGTCAGTGTGTGGGGGCACGTGTGAGCATGTCCATGTCAGCATGACTTGGGGTGACAGTGACTGAGGGTGGCTGAGTCAGGGTCCAGTGAGTGCTGGACAGGCAGCATGTGTCTGTCCTCTCACAGGACTGGTAACACGGTATTGGGCGTTAGGGCCCCCCATCTGTTGTAAGAGCACCCCGGTGTCAGCCAGAAACCAACAGACAGCCCAATCCCCAGGGCCCCGCCCAGCCAGTCCACAAGGGGGGGAGCCGATTAACCATTAACCCCCACCCCTCCCCAGCAGAGCCTCCACCTCTGCGCAGAGGCTAGGCCCAGACTCCCAGCAGACCCTCCCAGAGGACGGTTTGAAACTCAGGAAGGCAGAGAGGGCGGCTGGGAGGAGGCGGTGGGAGGGCGGAGCGCAGAGGCCCGGGCTCAGCCCAGAGCCTTCGGGGTGGGCATCCTGGGCAGGGCAGGCGGCCGAGGCGGNAAACTCAGGAAGGCAGAGAGGGCGGCTGGGAGGAGGCGGTGGGAGGGCGGAGCGCAGAGGCCCGGGCTCAGCCCAGAGCCTTCGGGGTGGGCATCCTGGGCAGGGCAGGCGGCCGAGGCGGGGAGAGGGAGGATGCGCCTCTCCAAAACCCTCGTCGACATGGACATGGCTGACTACAGTGCCGCGCTGGACCCAGCCTACACCACCCTGGAGTTTGAGAATGTGCAGGTGTTGACGATGGGCAATGGTAGGTGGGGGCAGGTGTGCCCAGGTGTGCCAGGTGGGGGCAGCTGTACCCAGATACCGGAGCGAGTCTGCCACACTGGGTTTGGGGCTGGGGGAGAGTGGTAGCCGAGCACGGTGAGGGCTCCCGTCAGTGAGGGCACAGGTGCTGCCAGGTGAAGACAATGTGCCCAGGCACAGTGACCAGAAGCCTTCGGGGTGGTGGGGGGTGGTCTGCCAGGCCATCTGCAGCAAAAGTAGGCCCTGGGTGTTCCTGCCAGGCCCTCGTGGTCCCTGTGACCAAAGCTGCCGCTGTGCAGCGTGTCACCGGGAGCGGGGCCTTCATGGTGAGCGTCCTCTCAGCATCCAGCCCGGTCATTGGGCCCGACACGACCCCTGCTTGAACGCCTTGCGCTGAGGTCCAGAGAGATGGAAAGGTTATGTCCCGTCCCTGGAGACGGTGGATGGAGACAGGACTATGTTTCAGGGTGTCTTTGGGACTTTCCTGGGGTGAACGCCCCACTTAGAGAAAATGGAGTTCTCAGGGAGCTTTTGCTAGATGAGACGGGGCTCAACAGTGCGCATGCGCATGCGCGTTGTGTGTTTGTGTGTGTGTGTGTATGTGCACACACACACAAGCACACTGGTGTGCGATTGTAACCTCCTGTTGGCATGGGTGCTTGAATTTCCATGTACACACGTGGCAAGTGGTGGACTTTGTTGCAGATGTCTGTCTGCAGGGACCCATTTGCGTGTTTGTGTTCACTGGTCTGTGTGTGCACGTGTTCTGTGTCTATTTCTAGTTGCATTTCTTCTCTGAGTGGGTCCGTGTTTGTTGTTACCTCTAGGGATATCTGTGTTTATCTTGCTTATGTCCATAAGTGGCAACGAGTGTGTGTACAGTAAGCAGCAATGAGCGTGTATACGGTAAGCAGTGATGAGTGTGTGTATGTGTGTCTGTGACGTTTGCACATGTGAGCTCTGGACGTGGATTGGTTTGTGTGTCCTGGGTTTCCTAGACGTATGTCTGGTTTGGGCATCCTGTCTCGTGCCCCTATTTGTATCTGCTTGTGTACGTGTGCACAACCCCGTCCTGGGGGGTCAGCTCTCTCCAGCGCTCATGTGATATGCCGTTGCCATTTACACACGTGAGTCACATTAGCAACACATCCATTTGTCTCAGACCAGATTGTGTTGCCTGTGTGTCTCCCCAGGTTTGTACATCCGCTCCCGTTATCACTGAGAGCACATCTGAAGGGGTGGGGGGAGTTTTCCTCCACAAGGAGGTGGCAGAAGGGAGGAGGCTTGAAAGCCAGGACGTGGGGACCTGACCAGTCGCAAGCCAGCCTCAGAGGAGGGGGGCAGCCCACCTGCCTTCCTTCCACGGCTCTGCAGCTTTAGCCAAGCTCTGTAGCACTTGAGTCAGCTCAGCTCAGCCAGAGGGAGGTATTTGTGCCACCCGTGGTCCGTGGGCATGATGCGTGGTCAGTCTCACTGTTTGCTCGCCTCCCCCTGGCATTCACTCACTGTGTGACCTTGGGCATGTCACCTCCCCGCTCTTGGCTCCTTCTGCAGAATGGGCTTAGTCACATCAGGCCTGCTGGCTTTCAGGAGTGTCCAGGGATCACGTGAGGGAGCTGAGGGGAAAGCATGTAGGACACGGTAAACAGGAAGCTGCTGCACTCGGTGGGGTGTGTGTGACCCCAGAGAGACAGTGTGCGAGACACCAGCCACCGTCTAGCCCTGGACTGCCCCATCACCCCTTCAGAGCGGGCGCCTCCAGCTCCCAGGAAGTGTGTGTCCCCGAGGCAGGGGTTAAGCTCCTTACGGGAGGTCCTAAAGACAGGACAGCTGTAGCTCTGGAGCCAGAAAGATCAGAGCTCCAATTCTGGCGTCCATCCTTCCTACCAGTGTAAACTTATGAAGCCATTTTCCTCTCTGAGCCTCAATTTTCTCATCTGTAAAATGGGAATAAATCATAGTGCCTGCCTCCCAGGGCTAACCAGAGGTTCCCATGCGATAAGGCACCTGAGGGCTTAGCACTGGTAACTNAGCCATTTTCCTCTCTGAGCCTCAATTTTCTCATCTGTAAAATGGGAATAAATCATAGTGCCTGCCTCCCAGGGCTAACCAGAGGTTCCCATGCGATAAGGCACCTGAGGGCTTAGCACTGGTAACTGGTCCTGCGCCCTCCATGGGTCAGGTCAGGAATTCTGAGCATCTTTAAGAAGGGTCTACATTCCCCATTGGAGTTTGAAGTGGGCCAGAAAGTTGGGGCGATGTTTTGCATATGTGCTGGGTTGGTAGCGCGAAGGTTCCAAGCTCCCTACCCACCTCCCATCCCTGATTCAGAAGGACCAGGGGCTCGTTGTTTATCAGAGGCTCCAGCAGCTGGAGGACAACAGAACAGCACTGGCTGGATCAGCACCAGCCTGCATGCTTGGACCATAAATCCGACTCGTCTGCTTAGCATCAGTGTTATCTCTGGTCAGGTCCTGCCCTTTCTGAGCCTTGATGTTCTCACCTGGCAAATGGGCACCATCCCCTCACCCTGGGGAGCAGGATGAGCTACTTGGCAGCACCCAGCCTATCCTGCCCAGGATGTGTGAGCCCTTCCCCCAGCCTCCGCCTGAGTTGTAGGGTCAGCTCTCCCGGTGGTTGGAGGAGGCAAGGCTGGAGGAGAAAGGGCACCAATGCAGCTTAACAATTATCTTCATCTCCAGGAATAATTCACCAAGTGGAGGGGGCCGTGCTCCTGGGCACCCTCGGAGGTGATGAGATGTTCAGCCAGGACATGACAGAAATGAGATGTGGCAGTGTGTCCGCTTGTGCCCGGAGGCTGGAAATCGTCTTCTGAAGAAAAGTTTTTATTTTACAAACACTGATATAGTGCTTCTTACCTGTCAAGCACTTCACATATATTGATTCACTGAACCTTCATAACAGCCCTAGAGATTTATGTGCCCCATTTCACAAGCAGAGAAGGCAATGGCAACCCACTCCCTGGAGAATCCCAGGGATAGGGGAGCCTTGTGGGCTGCCGTCTATGGGGGTCACACAGAGTCAGACATGACTGAAGCGACTTAGCAGCAACAGTATTTCACAAGTGAGGAAATGCAGGCACTGAGAAATACATTAATGTGGCCAAGGTCCCATGGCTAAGAAGTGGGCAGGCTCGGATTTAAACTGGGCAGAAGGGCTAGAGAGATTATGCTTTTAACCACAGCACTATATCCCTGTCTAGTGCTGAGCTAGATGTTCCCTAGGAGTCCAAGATCGGATTCAGGGTGAAAACACGTGTGTGTGTGTGTGTGTGTGTGTGTGTGTGTGTGTGTGTGACTTCGTGTGGTGTGTGTCTGCAAGCATTTTCCTCGGGAGATGGTTCAGTATCATCTTCTCTAAGAGGTCTATCCTCGGTGGAAGAGTTGCTTATAAAAATGAGGGTTCAGCTGCGGAAATATAAGATAAAATTGAAAACAACTGAACCAGTCAATCTGCCCTCTTTTGCAATTAGGGAAACTGAGGCCCAGGGGAAACTGAAGCAAGGGAAAGGAACTTGCCCAAGGTCACAGACGACTCAAGAGGCAACACTAGTCACCAAGACCACAGCCACCTACCTCTTATACCCCTCCTCACACAGATGCAGCAGCTTGTTTGTTTTTACCCCACAGTATGTGGGAATCCTACTTCCCTGACCAGGACTCACACCCACTCCCCTTGCACCGGAAGTGCAGCGTCTTAACCACTGGACCACCAGGGAAGTCCCAATGCAGTAGCTTTTGCTACGGGGTGCCCAGATCCTTGCTACGATCCTCCCAGGAGGGCAAACGAGCCACTGCCCTTGATGTATGTCTTCCTGTTTCCTGGCAGAATTTGCAAGGCCCCCGAGTACCAAGCTGAGACTCACCCAGCCTTGGTCACTCAGTAAGATATAGGACTTGGTTCTGGAGATGATGGGGGAATATTTGCCCCTCTCATAGCCCCCTCGGCCCAGCCAGTCAGGGTCCATAGCTGTTGGACGCATCCTAGGAGACAGCCAGTTTCTTCATTCCTTCTCAGAGAAAGCTGAGGCTAGCTATCCACCACGGGGAGGAGCACGCCCTCGTTAAACAACTCTCCAGAGTCAGTGTCGCAACCATCCCTAAGTTACGGATGCAAAATGGGAGTTCCAAAACAGCAAGGAACTTGCCCAGGTTCTTTTGAGGGGGGTCAGTAGCACCTGGATCTAGCTGAGGCTGAAGCTCTGGAAAGATCCCTACAAGGCTCACATCCTTTTCTGAATATAAACCACCAGGAGAGCAGGGGCTCTGAGAGGTGACTTCCTGCCCCTCCTGCGTCCTCACTCTGCTTTTCCGGTGCAGACACATCCCCATCAGAGGGTGCCAACCTCAACGCACCCAACAGCCTGGGTGTCAGCGCCCTGTGCGCCATCTGCGGGGACCGGGCCACGGGCAAACACTACGGTGCCTCGAGCTGTGATGGCTGCAAGGGCTTCTTCCGGAGAAGCGTGAGGAAGAACCACATGTACTCCTGCAGGTGAGGAACCTTGATTTCTCCATCTGGGAAATGGGTGCACTTGGGCTGATGTTCCCCTGGGGTCTGTCTTCTCCCTGAGTAGGTCTCGGAGCCATCTGCCCTTCAAGGACTTCAAGCCTCTGATTTCTTTACCCTTGCAGATCAGATGGGAGTGTCTATTCTAGACATCCCTTTATTGAACACTTACTATGTGCTGGGCACCATACTGTTTTTGCCTGTATTAACTGCTCCCGGAAGCTCATTGTGATTTTTCCCATTTAGCAAATGGGGACCTCTGAGGCTTAGGATCAAGTCTCCTCTGAAACCACAGAGGATGAGGCCCATCCCCCAACCTGGCGCCTTTTCTGTGGTGAACAGGGGGTTGGCCCCAGGCCTTTCCACCTCTCTCAAGGCCTTGGAGAGTCGTCCTTCAGAAGCATCTCCCCTTCTGGGTAGCAATAATAAAATAACAGCAGCTGTAGTTACCAGCTCTTACTATGAACAGACACTGCCCTGAGCCCCATTTGGGTAATTATCTCATTTTCACCTGTCAACACCCCTCTGCAGAGGTTACTATTATTATCTCATTTTATAGATGAGGAAGCTGTGGCTTGGAGAGGACTGGGAATTTGCCCAAGGTCACCCAGCTTGAATCAACGGCAGAGCCCGGGGTTGACAGGGTACCACCCAGAACCACTGTGGCGCCTGCCTGCCTCTACTCCATATGCCCTTCCAGAAAGTGGCTTTATGTGGGCCAAGTACTGAAACTGATTCATAGCCAGTAACCTGCTCTGGGCTCTGGGCTTTTAATAAAATACGTGGGAAATAACAGTGCCTTCTACTCATAGCTGAGTGATCTGAGGCCACGTGTCCACTCTCTGAGCCTCAGTTTCCTCATGTTTAGGGGGACAGGGTTGGGCTCTCAGAGAGTCCACAGGGCATTTCCAGCTCCTGGTTGGTTAGCTGGAGGACTCCTGGGATGAAAGGTTTGTGCAAGGCCTGGAGGTCAACCAGATGGCCATGATCCTAGTTGAGCCCTAGGAGGAGGAGAGCTGTCCTTTCTTCCTCCAACCACCCCAAGCCCTCCCCAGGTTTAGCCGGCAGTGTGTGGTGGACAAAGACAAGAGGAACCAGTGCCGTTATTGCAGGCTCAAGAAGTGCTTCCGGGCTGGCATGAAGAAGGAAGGTGANTTTTCTTCCAAGGAGTAAGCGTCTTCTAATTTCACGGTTGCAGTCACCATCTACAGTGATTTTGGAGCCCAAAAATATAAAGTCTGACACTGTTTCCACTATTTCCCCATCTATTTCCCATGAAGTGATGGGACCAGATGCCATGATCTTCATTTTCTGAATGTTGAGCTTTAAGCCAGCTTTTTGGGGGATAAAGATCTCTTTCTACTCTTACCAGAATCTAGGCTAAGTTTGCCCTGAACCAGCAAAGAATTTCTTTTTGAGTCTCAGAAGTCACCCACAAAACAAATTCCAAAAAAAGTAATGCATCAGGTATGTCAGAACAGAAGTGGTGCTGTGGCAGCTGTGAGACAGGAGCGTGTCACCAGCACAGAATTGAAGGCATCTAGATGCTAGTCACGTATCACAGCAGCTAGCCACCCACAGCGTGAGGAAGCCATGGAGGAAGAGTATCTTCCCTTCCCCACCTCCAAACACACTAGAACGAAAACAGAGTTGGGGGTGAAATTTACTGGTGAGTGTTGACCCGTCTCACTGGAATAATAAAAATGTCACAAAATCTCCTTTAATTCACACTCCTTTCCCTATACCCATTTTGAGTAAGACTTGGCAAGGGAGAATTGAGGTCTATGTGATTTTTGTCAGAAAGGTCCTTTTGCATCTGAACAATCATTTTGGGCCAAGGTGGCAAAGAGTTGGTTCTCATCCTTATATCTGGAGGAAAGTCAATAGTGGGAAATGGATGGCAGTCTCTCTGCTTCCATTAAATAATAAGCATGTGCATTTTTCAGTGGCTGTTAGGTCTAGTATAAATATCTTTGGGGCTTCCCTGGTGGCTCAGCAGTAAAGAATCATCTGCCAGGGTTCAGTCCTTGAGTTGGGAAGATCCCCTAGAGAAGAAAAAGGCAATTCACTCCAGTATTCTTGCTTGGGAAATCCTATGGACAGAGGAGCCTGGCGAGCTACAATCCATGGGGTGGCAAAAGAGCTGGACCCCACCACCATCAAGAAACATCAAATATCATCTCAGAATGTCATCACATAGAGCCAAAAAGATAGTGTGCAGAGAAGACTGAAATATGTGACTGGTAATAGCAGCCAATATTTTGATGGGATTTATAGTTTAAAATGCATTTCAACCCTCTTCTGCAAAATAGTGATTATAATATTACCCACATCATAGAACTGCGTTAAAGTTAAAACCTGCAAAGAATCTGGAATAGTACCCAGTATATACAATATTATGTATGTATCAACCCTATTAACGTTATTGTTGCCATGACTATTAGTTGTTATACTCCCTTAGAACTATTATCACAATATTACATATGAAAAAACCAAACTTCTCTAACTGTAGATTTTGTGTTCTTTCTGATACACCATACTGTTTCAATAATAGCAAAAATTACTATTATTGTTAATATGGTTAGCACTTATGTGGTGTTTAAATGTGCTGAGCCTTTCATATATGTTAGCCCATTTAATCCTAGCTTCTGACATATGATGGTAGTCTTACTTGCATTTTAGTAATGAAGTGACTGAATCCCAAGAAACCTAAATAGGTTTACCAAAGTCATGTAATTTAGCTGGGAAATGAACATAAATCATATTGTCTAAAAAGCTTAAACCTTAACTATTGTCAGGACTGTCTCCTCTTTTATTACAATCACTCCAGTATTTGACAGTTTTTAAAGTGAATCGTCCACTGACACATGCATCAGATGCATGGCCCTTAGAAACTTCATATTCTTTCTCTTGCCCCAGCCTGATCTAGCAAGGAAGAAGCCATGGATCTCATGGTGCCATGCTATCAAGTCATTCACCATCCTCAAAATACCAGTCCAACTCTTTGACATGCAGCTCAGTTTTGCTGCAGGCATGGGGTGGGGAGGTAGTCCTGTGCATTGTAGGACATTAAGCAGCACTCCTAAACTGTATCCCATAGATCAATCATGCCATCACCCCGAGAGTGACAGCCAAAAGTTTCTCCAGACAGTGACACATGTCCTCTGGGGAGACAAAACGGATCCTAGGTGAGGATCACTGATCCAGAGTTCCTTTTTAAAATGTTCACATCTCATAGGACATGAAGTTGTATCCAATGATAAGGATTTAAACCCAGACTGGAAGGAAGAATGTGATCCAGGTTAACCTGGAAAAGATGAGAAATGTCAGCTGGGACAGGACTGGCTGGAGGCCACAGAGATAAACTTCAGCTTAAATTAGTTCAACAAACATTCTGCAAGGACCGACCGGCTCTGGGTTACGCACTGAGTTTGCCAGCTCATCACTTGTTCTCCCTGTCTGAAACTGTATGGCAGATGGAAAATGGATTTCAACTTTTAGTAAAAAGGCATAGAGTAAAAATCCACGTTCCCTGAGGTCACAGCGCTGGTTAGCTAACTTCAAAACCATGGAACCCCACTTGGATAGAAGCGAAAATTTCCTCTGAGACTGAAATCTTGGCAATCTAAAGGCATTAGACTTCTAAAGTTTACTCCAGCTATTTCAGAACTTCTTTAGCTTTTTTGTTGCTTTCATTTCTGTTATTTTTTTTTCTGTATAAGTTTTAATAAGCTTAGCTTTTCATTGCTTTAGAGACAAACTGAAGTGAAGTGAAGTCGCTCAGTCGTGTCTGACTCTTTGCGACCCCATGGACTGTAGCCTACCAGGCTNTTTAGCTTTTTTGTTGCTTTCATTTCTGTTATTTTTTTTTCTGTATAAGTTTTAATAAGCTTAGCTTTTCATTGCTTTAGAGACAAACTGAAGTGAAGTGAAGTCGCTCAGTCGTGTCTGACTCTTTGCGACCCCATGGACTGTAGCCTACCAGGCTCCCCTGTTCGTGGGATTTTCCAGGCAATAGTACTGGAGTGGGTTGCCTATATGAGTTTAAATCCTGACTCTGCTGTAAACCATTTTTGTGTCCTTGGGCAGATTCCTCAAACTCTCTGTGGTTCACTTTCCTTTGAAAATTAAGAGAAACAGCATCATTGCCAATATCATTAAGGTAATTGTGAAAATTTAAAAATCAATCGATATTTACTAAGCACCTAGAAAAGTTTCTAGCACATGGAAAACATTTAATAAATGTTAGCAATTGTTATTATTGTTATTGATGGTAGTAGTATTGATAGCTAGCACTCAGGCATCCATTGTGTGCATACCTCTGTGTTAGACACTTTTGATTTATTATCTCTTTTCCATCTCCACAAAAATGCTATGATGTGTTACTATCTTTATTCTGTAGATTTAAAATCTTAGATTCAAAAAATAACTAACTAGCCCCAAATCATGCCATTAGTCCTCAGTTCAAAATAAGAAAATCGATAAGAATTAACAATAGAGGAAAAGGTAGAAATCAGACATTGACCACAGGATGAGAAGGGCATTAAACCTAATGTTTTAGAACAAAGTCTTCAGAGATAAGCAAACCTGAGTGTGCAGTGTCATTTGGACAGGCTTCTTTCAAAAAAAGGTTTTGTTTTTTTTTCTAAATTTTTTATATCTGAAAGGACATACTTCTATTCTTTAGAAATTTTAGTTATGATGGAGAAAATAAGCTATAAGAAAGCAAAGAGTTAGAGATTCTTTAAAAAAAAGAAAACCTTTATCTAGTCATCCACTCAGTGTGTGTATATAATCATCTCTGTTGTGGCTTGAATTGTATCTCCCAAAATTCAAATACTGAAGTCCTAACCATTTTAGAATGTTACCTTATTGGAAAATAGGATTATTTTGGATATATCAATAATTAGTTAAATGAAGATAAGATCATACTGAGGTGGGCTGGGCCTCTCATGCAATACGACTGGTGTCCTTATAAAAAGGATTTGGAGACAGACAAGCATAGAAGGGGAAATGATATGAAGAGACAGGCACATACGAAGAAGACAGCCATGCACAAGCCAAGGAGGTCTAGAAAGCCTTCCCTCATAACTCTCAAAAGGAACCAAGCCTGCTGACATCTTCATTCCAGACTTTGAGCCTCCAGAACTGTGAAGCAACAAATGCTTCTTGTGTAAGCCCCACCTCCACCCTGCCCCAGTTTTGGTCCTTTGTTACACCAGCTGTAGCAAACGAATACAATCACCACCTGTATGAGTGACATAGACTAGGTTATGTTGCAATAACGGATGAAACCCATGTCATCACAGAATTTTATTCCAACAAGAGGTATTTCTCTCACACACACTCTCTCGTGCACTCTCCAGGGAGTCTGTCCTCTATGCACTGGCTTGGCCTTTCAGGCTGTTTCCATCTTNGACATAGACTAGGTTATGTTGCAATAACGGATGAAACCCATGTCATCACAGAATTTTATTCCAACAAGAGGTATTTCTCTCACACACACTCTCTCGTGCACTCTCCAGGGAGTCTGTCCTCTATGCACTGGCTTGGCCTTTCAGGCTGTTTCCATCTTATGGCACCTTCAGCCCAACACACTGCTTTTAAGATTTTCCACCCTGGAGGGTCTCACATAGCAATTACAATGTTGTTGCTGTCATTCTCTGGAAGATGGCTTTTTCCCAGTTTAAGAGAGCCAATAAAGATAAACGGTTATTTACCTGGGGCCAAGCTATGTGCGCGGGTGGCTGCGACCAGCACACATAGCGCAACCGAGAGGAGCTACTGCATGTCCGAGGTCAAGGGCAGGAGCAGCCGAGAGGAGCTACCCCACACCTGAGGCCAGGGGCAGCAGCCAGGAGGAGCTACCCCATGTCCAAGGAGCAGTGGCTGCGTGGGAGCAGGAGGGCCTAGAGGAGCTATTCCACGTTCAAGGTCAGGAGGGGCAGCGGTGAGGAGACACCTCTCCTCCAAGGTAAGAAGCAGTGGCTTCACTTTGCTGGAGCAGCTGTGAAGAGATACCCCACGTCCAAGGTAAGAAAAACCAAGTAAGATGGTAGGTGTTGCAAGAGGGCATCAGAGAGCAGACACACTGAAATCGTAATCACAGAAAACTAATCAATCGAATTACACTAGGACCACAGCCTTGTCTNCAACTGCAGAACACAGGCCGGACCTTGGCTCAGGGCGACCATGGCACACAGGCCGGACCTCAGTGCAGGGTGACCGTGGCACACAGGCCGGACCTCAGCTCAGGGCAACAGTGGCACACAGGCCGGACCTTGGCACAGGGTGACCATGGCACACAGCCCGGATCTCGGCACAGGGCGACAGTGGCACACAGCACCGACCTCGGCGCAGAGCGACCGCGGTACAGAGCCCGGAACTTTTCGCAAGCCGAGGGCAGAATACACCCCGACCCCGGCCCAGGGAGACCCTGGCACAGAGCAAGGACTTCAGCAGATGGCGACCACTGCACACAGCCTGAACCTTGGCACAGGGCGACCGTGGCACAAACGCCGGACCTCGGTGCTGGGTGACGGTGGCACACAGCCGGGACCTCGGTGCAGGGCAACCGTGGCACACAGCCCGAATATCAGTGAAGGGCAACCGCAGCACACAGTCTGGAACTCGTCGTTAGCTGACCACGGAACACAGCCCTGACCTTGGAGCAGGGCGACCACAGCACACAGCATGGACATTAGGCGAAGGGCGAATGCGGCACACAGCCCAGACCTCGGCACAGGGCTACCGCGTCACACAGGCCGGACCTCGGTGCAGAGCGACTGCGGCACACAGCTCGGAACTTGGTGCAGGGAGAACAAGGCACACAGGCCGGAATTCGGCACAGGGTGACTGAGTCACACAGCCCAGACCTCGGCGCAGGGCGACCGCGGGACAAAGCCCCGACCTTGGTGCAGGGTGACCGCAGCACACAGCCCGAACATCAGTGAAGCGTGACTGCAGCACACAGTGCAGAACTTGTCGCTAGCTGACTGCGGAACACAGCCCTGACCTTGGAGCAGGGCGATCACGGCACACAGGCCGGACCTCGGCACAGGGTGATGGTGGCACATAGCCCGGAACTCAGTGTAGAGCGNCATCAGTGAAGCGTGACTGCAGCACACAGTGCAGAACTTGTCGCTAGCTGACTGCGGAACACAGCCCTGACCTTGGAGCAGGGCGATCACGGCACACAGGCCGGACCTCGGCACAGGGTGATGGTGGCACATAGCCCGGAACTCAGTGTAGAGCGACTGCTGTACATAGCCCGGACCTTGGTGCAGGACGACTGTGGCACACAGCCCGGATATCTGCAGAAGGCTACCGTGGCACACATCNCCTGTGGCCACTGCTGAGTTTTCCAAATTTGCTGGCGTATTGAGTGCAGCACTTTCACAGCAGCATCTTTTAGGATTTGAAATAGTTCAGCTGGAAATTCCTTGACCTCCACTAGCTTTGTTCATAGTGATGCTTCCTAAGGCCCACTTGACTTCATGCTCTAGGATGTCTGGCTTTAGGTGAGTGATCACACCATCACTGTCATCTGGGTCTTTAAGATCTTTTTTAGTGTTAGCTGGAGACAAAAGAAGGGTTACATAGGCATAATTAGACTGTCAGCCAACTTCTTAACAGCAACAATGGAAGTTGGACAACTGTGGAGTTATGCTGTGTAGGTGTTGAGAAAACCTGGAATTATATTCCTTATGAAAATATTCTCCAGAAACAAGGGTGAAAAAATTATTTCAGACAAATATATATATATATATATATATATAGTGAATATGCTATCTAAAGAATATACCTTGGTCAGGAAGAAAGTGATCCCATGTGGGAATTTTCAGATGCCATAGGGAAGAATTTTTTCAAAATGGTAAATAGTAAGTAAATTTAAGCAAACATTGGCTGTACAACAATAACACCAATTTATGAGATTAAAAGGTAGAAGTAAAACATAGGACAATAAGAAAATATAATTTAGAAAGTTGTTGGAGTTAATGTTCTATGTTTTGCATTATTATGGTTTAAGAGAAGCATATAACTATATGGTTATATAGTTTAAGAGAAGGCTAAACTTATTAATGACTGTAGGCTTAATAAAGTAAAAACACATATTTAAAATACTAGGATAATCACTGGAAGAATAGAAATAAAATATACATCTAAATTAGAAGAGGGAAAAATGGAAAGAGAAAAATACTTAATCTAAAAGAAGTCAAGAAGAGAGAAACAAAAAGGAAAGACAAATAGAAAGCACCAATTATACAGAAGAGATAAATCCAAATATATTAGCAATATGAATGAAATATGCCTATTTTAAGATTGCTGGATTCAATTTTTTAAAAACCCAATGCCCAGGTGACTCAGTGGTAAAGAACCCTCCTCTCAATGCAGGAGACCCAGGAGACTCGAGTTCAATCCTTGGGTTAAGTAGATCCCATGAGGGAGGAAATGACAACCCACTCCAGTATTCTTGCCTGAAAATCTCATGGACAGAGGAGCCCGGTGGGCTATAGCCCAAGGGGTCACAAAGAGTCAAATACAGCTGGGGACATACACACAAAACATATAATGCTTATGAGACCCTTAAAAAGCTTGAGATATAGAACTGAAAGTAAAGGGATTCAAAATGAAACTCCCTACAAAATTATCTAGGCAAAATATTCCAAAATCCAGCCAAATGAACTTTAAGGAAACTTAAGATTGAGGACAACTTCATTATGCAAAAATGTTCAGTTAACTAGGAAAATATAACATTTTAATATTTATCTATCTATAATACCATGGCCTCAAAATACATAAAGTAAAATCGATAAAGCTGCAAGAATCAATGTACCATCATAGTTGGAGAAATAATGCACTGTTCTACGTAATAGATCAGACAGACAGAAATTAAGTAAGGCTACCNATTTTAATATTTATCTATCTATAATACCATGGCCTCAAAATACATAAAGTAAAATCGATAAAGCTGCAAGAATCAATGTACCATCATAGTTGGAGAAATAATGCACTGTTCTACGTAATAGATCAGACAGACAGAAATTAAGTAAGGCTACCGAGGATGAGATGGCTGGATGGCATCACGGACTCGATGGAAGTGAGTCTGAGTGAACTCTGAGAGATGGTGATGAACAGGGAGGCCTGGCGTGCTGCGATTCATGGGGTCTCAAAGAGTCGGACATGACTGAGCGACTGAACTGAACTGAACTATAGAAGTTTAACATAGTGTAAATAACACTTGTTCCCAATGGATATACTATACAGAACATGACACCCAACAAATGAGAAATACATGGTTTTTTTAACCATCTACACTCATTTTATCTAAGGAAATAAACATCTCAGAGAAACTCTTGAAACAGCAGACAGGTACAAAAATACAGGAGTATAACTTGTAATAGAAAATACAACAATAAAATAAAAACTCAACTGTACATCAAGAGAAGATATTGGATAATACATTGTGGAATAGTCATATAAGAGAATATTATATAACAATCAAAATAGATGGCCTGTAACATGAATTTTAAAATGTAATAAGCTAAAAGCTAATGAACCAAAAACATAGTATGAATCCATTTATTTCAAGTATGAAAACTTGCCAAACCAAATAACATATTATTTAAGGCTACAAAATATCAGGTAAGAGTTTAAAGGCAATCAAGAGTTATAAATGTATAATTCAGTAGGGTTTTCTTCTAAGTGGGGAGGAGAGGCAGGTGCGCCCAGATTATGCTGGTGGGTACACACTCAGTCTACTGATATTCTTTTACTTCACACTCTATGCACATATGTAATTAAGTCAACAAGTGCATTGGAGCCTGTAAGCTTCCACCAGGCTTGGTTAAGCTGGAGTTTTTTAAAAATGGATTTTACTCACAAATCTTATGACTTATGTTTTTGGAATAGAATCACTTCTGAACTATGTGAATGTTCTTTATTGAATCAAGCAACTTTTAAATATAGAATGGCCATTAGGTTATTTCTTTGGCATCTCCACAATCTCTGGATCTCCAGACTTCCTAAAATCTGATGCACTCTGAAGTCAAAAGCCCCAAGTAATTCAAGTCATAGCTCTAACACTAACCAGTTAGTGTTATGTTGGTAGGAGGTACCTTCCACTGTGCTAAGCTTAGTCATTCAGTCCTGTCTGGCACTTTACAACCCCATGGACTGTAGCCCACCAGGCTCCTCTGTCCGTGATGATTCTCCAGGCAAGAATACTGGAGTGGGTTGCCATGCTCTTCTCCAAGGGAACATCCTGACTCAGGAATCAAATCCCAGTCTCCTGCATTGCAGGCGGATTCTTCACCACCTGAGCTACCAGGGAAGCCTAGGAGGTACCTTACGTAAGCTGAAAGTTAAAGTCGCTGTTGTGTCCACCTCTTTGTGACTCCATAGACTGTAGCCCACCAGGCTCCTCTGTCCACAGAATTCCCAAAGCAAGAATACTGTAGTGGGTAGCCATTCCCTTTTCCAGGGGATCTTCCTGACCCAAGGATCGAATCCAGGTCTCCTGTATTGTAGGCAGATTCTTTACCATCTGAGCCACCAGGGAAGCCCACCTTACATAAGAAAAGATCTATTAAGTCCTACAGTGATCCTACTCTGAGATGATTCTATTATGTCCATTTTACAGATGAGAAAACCGAGACAAAGAGAAATCGAGACTTAACAGCTATTCACAGCTGTTAAGTTGTAAAACTGAAAGTTTTGCCAAGTTCTGTCTGATTCTAGCCATGTTTTCCCCCATATTACTCTCCACCCTCTTAACGCCCTGAGTCTTTGCTCTTTCCATTGATATCTTCCCTCTGTATCTCTTAGTAGCTTTCCACATATAAAGGGTTTTGTGAATGCAATCCCAAGCAAGAAATTGGGTGGAGAGGAAATTCACTGTTCCCGCTGGAGATGGGCTGCAGTGCACACCCATCTGTTGTTTACTGAGGCTGAGAGTGCTGAACGGTTCCCAGCAAGCAGTGTCTGCCTCCTGCATTTTGCCTCTTTGGAAGATGTTTCTTGTCCTGCCCCTCACCACCCACTCACTTCTGTCTGCTTTCTCTTTTGCTGGCCCTTTTCCCATAGCAGTTAATGTTTGCCCTGCAAGTGCCAGAGCATTCATCCTTTCTTCCTTGAATGATGTGCTCATTTGCATATCATGCAAACAGCCCAGCTGCTGGAGTCCCAGTTAGAGTAAATAACGGTCACAGTGTTTATACTGATTCCTCCTGAGGCCTTCTGGAACCTGCTGCACAACTCCAGGGAGAAAATAGTTTAGTTGGAATCTCTGCTTAGATCTTCTAACATCATGAGTGAACATTCATGCTAAAAATGCACACATAATCCTCTCCATGTCAATACGTGCTTTAGAATCTAGTGGCTGAGGGAGGTTTGAGGATGGAAAGAAATGTTCACTGCTATTTTTGTCTTGTCTAACTCCATTTATTAATCTTTGGAGTTCGAAAATATTTTCTAGGTAGACATCCACTTAACAAAAATTCAATGAATAACTCAAGAATTTAACATATTTCCAAGAACATGTATTGTTTTCAAATGTAATAAATTACACTCTATAAATTCGTCAGTTTTATAACATCTTAAGTAGAGAATTGGCACTGAATAAAGAGTTGATCCATAAAGTTACACTGAAACAGACTACAAGTATTCTAACTCTGTGGATTTTTTTTTTTTTTTCTCTATTCTTATTCTTTTAATTAAAAAAAATTTTTTTTCCCCTATTTCATCTTAGGAATACAATTTACCCCCCAAACCCAGAGTCAGACTTACCTTTTCTGAACCAAGTGAGGCTGATTTTCCAGGGGAACACAGCCCCTTGAGTAATTACACTTTGTTCGTTACAACAAAACCATTCAATTTATTGGTTCTGAACCAATCAAATAGATTTTGATTTTTGTGACACCAATTGGTACCCCTTAAATGATGCTTGCTTTGAGGCTATAATTTTTGTATTATTTTTCAGGTCTTTTATGTTCCAATTCAAGTTTAGAGTTTCTTAGTACTCACCTATATGTGAATACTTGAATATTTCTATACTATTTCAGGTCACGTGTGCTCTTTTAAAACTGTTATAATTCATTTAAACACTCCTAAAATGTGATCATTAGTCATTTAGGGTCAGCCTAGGTTAAATCCTCTTTGAAAATAGTCAACATTTAGATTGTTCAGTTCAGTTCTCTCACATGCTAGTAAAGTAATGCTCAAAATTCTCCAAGCCAGGCTTCAGTAATACATGAACCATGAACTTCCAGATGTTCAAGCTGGTTTTAGAAAAGGCAGAGGAACCAGAGATCAAATAGTCAACATTTAGATTGTAGAAGCTCCTAAATTCCTGGTCAGCTTAATGAAAATATCTAATTATTTTACACTTTAACGCTCTGGTTTAGAGAAATGTCTTTGCACTAAAATGATTTTACCAGCAACTGGTTTGAACGTTAAGACTTGAAATGTAGGAATTGCAGGTAGAAAAAGTGAAGCTAAATCTTAAATGTATATGATACTTACTCCAGCCAATTCAACTCTTTCTTTCATGCTTACTAGTAGTGTCTCTCTGCTAGGCCCCATGGAGGACATAGGTGAGTCAGATCGCTCACCTGCACACAGCCCGTCAAGAAACATTTTAACATGGTACACATGCCAGCTAAAAAACCCACATACACAAGAAAAGTACCTTTAAAAAAAAAAAAAAACAGTTTCTGATTTCACTGTAACATTGGTATGTCCTCCTTGGTCATCTTTTCCATATAAACACATCCTTGTGAGATTCTTATCAAGTCCAACAGCTTTACACAGTATCCATATACTGGTGGCTCCCATCCCCATCTCTTCCATCTTGACCACATTCCTGAATTCCATGCCTGGCTGTTCAACTGCCTGACTGAAGTCTACACTCAGATGGTTAACAGATATCTTATGCCAAACTAGTACACAGAGTTCCCACCCAACATTACAAATTGCCTCATCTTATAGATTTCATCTCAGCTAATAGCACCTGATTCAAGACAAGAACTGCAGGGTCATCCTTGATGCCTCTCTTTTTCTCCCATCCCAAATCTGATCAATCAGCAGATTCTCTTGGCCCCATCTTTACAACAGATCCAACATTTATCCACTTCTCAACACGTCTACTTCCACAATATTATACAAATACCATCCCCCCTCACCTGGTATTATTGCACATAATCTTTCAAGCAGTTTATCTGTCTGCCACCCTTCTTCATCTTTTGATCTCCCTTCTTCCTATCCCCCATGCCCATCAAGTCTTCTCAAGGCAAAAGTGTAATTGTTTCAGTATAAGTCAAATAATGTTACTCTTCCACTCAAAATCTTAGCAACTGCTCCATCAAAAAATCCTGCTGTGGTTCCCTATTTCTTTCAGGGTAGAAACCAAAACATCAATCTGATGATCTAGAAAACTGCTCCTCACCCCATACCTTTCTGACCCCAATTCACTCTGCCTCAGTGGCCTGGCAATTCTTTGAATACCCCAGGCTCCATCCTGCCCCAGGACCTTTGCTCTTCCTATGGTCTCCTCTGGAAATATTCTTCCCCCCGATTGCTAGCTCCTCTCCTACATGTGTTTACTCAAAACTCACTTTCTCAGTGGATCTTCCTGGGAAGCCCTAACTAGAATTTAAACCCCAACTTTTCATATTCTTCTTCTTTGTTTAATTTTTTTCTCCTTAGCACTTATTACTAATATCTTAAATATTTTACTTATTTATCTTGTTTACAGTCTATCTCCCCTATTAGAATGTAGTCTTTAGGATGTCAGTGATTTTTGTTTTGTTCACTATTTTATTTTTATTACCTTGAAAAGTAATATTACTCAATAAATATATATGTATTTTTATGGAGGTATAATTGATATAGGGCTTCCCTGATAGCTCAGTTAGTAAAGAATCTGCCTGCAATTCAGGAGATCCCAGTTCAATTGCTGGGTTAGGAAGATGCCCTGGAGAAGGGATAAGCTACCCACTCCAGTATTCTTGTGCTTCCCTTGTGGCTTAGCTGGTGAAGAATCCACCTGCAATGCAGGAGACCTAGGTTCCATCCCTGGGTTAGGAAGATCCCCTGGAAAAGGGAAAGGCTATCCACTCCAGTATTCTGGCCTGGAGAATTCCATGGGCTGTATAGTCCATGGAGTCACAAAGAGTTGGATACGACTGAGCGACTCTCATAATTGATATACAACATTATATTAGTCGAAGGAGTAGGACAATGATTTGATATTTGTATATATTGCAAACTGATGATACTCAATAAATGTTTGTAGAAAGACAAAGTGAATGAATAGTGAATGACTAATTGATCACATCCTTATTATAATATTGATGACTGCAACTACATAAAAGTGGGTCTTCCTCCAACCTAGATGTCCATTGGCAGATAAATGGATAAGAAAGCTGTGGTACATATGCACAGTGGAATATTCAGTTCAGTTCAGTCACTCAGTCGTGTCTGACTCTTTGCGACCCCATGGATCGCAGCATGCCAGGCCNTGGCCACCTCATGCGAAGAGTTGACTGATTGGAAAAGGCTCTGATGCTGGGAGGGATTGGGGGCAGGAGGAGAAGGGGACGACAGAGGATGAGATGGCTGGATGGCATCACGGACTCGATGGACATGAGTCTGAGTGAACTCCGAGTGATGGTGATGAACAGGGAGGCCCAGCGTGCTGTAATTCATGAGGTCGCAAAGAGTCAGACACGACTGAGAGACTGAACTGAACTGAGAGATTATATGTAGAAAAGCCAGGTGATTCGTTAAGGCTTATGCATATTTAGCTACTTTTATAGGAGGAATTAGCAAAGATATCAACTATGTGAATGAGTCTTCATAATCATATGGGGAAAATTCTTTTATGATAGATTTCAAGTTAAAACACCTTGATTACTTTAATAATGGAATTGCTTAAAGCAAATACAATGCTGCAAACCAATTTCCAAGTAGCCCAGGGCCTAGAGAAGAAATGAGGTTGATGTCAAAAAAGTACCTAAAGCCCTATTGTTTAAATCACCACCATGTTCAATATAAACTTTTCCTTCTCCTGGACATATTGTGTGATTTTAGTTTCATCTGTTCACACATGGGCAGCTTAAATATCTGAAGTGTGAAGAGATGAGAAAAATTCATTCATTCAAATTACCAAGAAATATGGAGAGTATCTACTACTTGCTAAGTTCTATACAGAAAACAAAAACACATCTGGCCTGAATTCTACCACCAAGGATTTGACAACACAGGGAAAAAAGAAGCTTGTATATAACTAATTAAAATGCATGGAAGAAAATAATAAGTGCCATATTAGGAAGAATTCAAAAGAGGGAGAAATTTACCCACCACCTGGGACGAAAGTAGTGACAATGAAGGAAACCTTTCTGAAGGGGAGCTTCTGCAAGAGGGTCCTTAAAAAATGGATGGAGTTTTCTGACTTTGGTCATTTAGAGACATGAAAGAAGCAGAGCATCAGGCTCAGGCCATGGGTAAAGGCTCAGAGGAGGGGAAGTGTAAAGGATCACACACATGGTCCTAGTAACGGAGGTGAAGGGCAGAGACACTGGATGAGAAGCTAGGCTAGCAGGTTCAAGTGATCTGAGCATAGTAATGAAAAAGCCAAGGCTCTCTTCTTATGCTCTCAAAAAGGGACCTGTTAATTACAGAAAGCAAGCCCGTGGTCACAGCTCAGCTGCCCATCCAGTCCCTCAGAGGGCAAAGCCCCATTACCTTCTTAGGAAGTGAGGGCTAAACATTTCATGTTTCACGTGCCATGAGGTAACCAGACAAGGCTGTGTTGCATAGTGTTGGGTTATTTTTATTATTCATGTAAAATGGTAGCAGTAAGATTTTTAAAGAATGTATTGTTGATATAGGTTATTGACTTGGCCACAGAAATTCCTTTTGCACAGAATCCTCTTTTGTGGCCTGTTAATCATAAAAGAATCTTACCTGCCTATCAGAGAAAGTTTCTTTCTTTATCTTCCTCATAGCTTCAAAGAGCAAGATGATCTAAATTTGATGTGCATTTGTATTGTTGTTGTTGGTGGTGGTGGTGGTTTTGTGGTGAGTGGTACTGCCTCAGTTTATTCATCTTTATAATGGGCCAAGGAATATGGAAAGAGCAATGAAGTATGAGTAAGTAGTGATTGGTGCATATGTGCTCAGTCATGTCTGATTCTTTGTGACCCCATGGACTATAGCCCACCAGGCTCCTCTGTCCATGGGATTTCCCAGGCAAGAATACTGGAGTGGGTTGCCATTTCCTCCTCCAGGGGATCTTCCTGACTCAGGGATTGAACCTATGTCTCTTGCATTTCCTGCACTGGCAGGCAGATTGTTTACCACTGAGTTACCTGGGAAACCTGGTAATTATAACTGTGCGGGACAGAGGCCTCTGAAGACACCACATTTTCAGGTCTGGATGAAAAAAATAAACGAAGAAGCTTTCAGTTGTTTGGTTACCTGGCCAAGAGGCAATGGAAATGGCTAAGTATCACTCTGGTCCCAGAGCTGAAAAACAGCAACCTCACCAAACCGCAGTAACTCCATTCCCATTGACCTTCCGCTTAACTACTCCGAGCACCATAATTTCCTTGGAAAAGTGGTCATCATTATTTTATTTCAAAGAATTAGTAATAAAATAAGATAATTAGTCAAAAATAAAAGTGTTCTATAATGCAAACTAGTAATAATAATTCTTGCTATGATATGTAAAATATTCAGTATATATTGGGAATTGCTCTGTGCTTCAAATTACCTCAAATCAACACTTATGCAGGTATTATCAACTCATGCAGACAAAGAAAAAAGTTCAGAAAGGTTAAGTGACTTGCCCAAGGTCCAAACAAGGATTTAAATCCAGGCCTGTTTGGCTTCCAAGCCTTTGTTCTTTGGTGTTTGAAGTTTTGGATTTCTTTTCTTGTTTTCATTAATCACTAAAGGGCTTCCTTGGAAATGAGCCTATAACAATAATAATATGTATTGGCTACTTACTATGTGATGTACCAGGTACTGTTGTACACACTTGAAATGCAATAACACATTTAATCCTTATAACCCTATGAGGGAGATTATCTAATTTCCATTTTATAGATGAGAAAATTGAGGCCCAGAGAGGTTGACTAACTTACCCAAACTATTAAGTGGCTGAGCTAAAGTTCAAACCGAGTTAGTCATATGATTATTTAGAGGATAAATAAATTATTAGAAATTTACAAGAGACTTTCTAACTTTTTATTGCTATAATGCCTGGTGTAAAGCCTTCTTAACTTTACACAGAGATTAAAGTACATCGTGCATTTATGTTCTAAAGCCTTGTCAAAACTGTATTTTGGGCCTATTTTGTCTATCATGAAATGAGGTTGAAGAATAAGCCACATCTATGAGCATTTGTATACATCTAACTTGAAGCATTACTTTCCTAATGATCAGTATAAATGTATAGTCATAGAAATGGTAAATTGACAAAATGTTTCCATTCTATTTTGGTTTCAACTTAACAAGCTGTACAAATAAGTTATTTTGCTTTTTTAATTTTCCCAAAGAGGTTATGATTTTGGTGGCTTGTTGAAACAAGTCTTTTTAGCAAGATTCACTTTAAAGTTAGACATTATGAGTTTCAAATTAAGCTGTCAGCCTGTGAAGTGATACGTAGAGAGACGTGTTACACCACCTTCTCCTCCTAACCCCCACTCCTCCTGCCCAACCTCTGTGGAGACTGGGAAGCACCAACAGGAATACCAGAGGCCAGGAATCACATTTTCGTAATTCTTTTCTAGTTATGTCAGATTTCTAGCATGCTATTAGAGACACATGTGTCATCTTCACCATCAACCAACATATCATTGCTGTTTCAAACTGTTACTAGAGCTGTTGACACAGAATATTGTGTCTGTCGACAGCTCCAATTAGCTGGCGTGTCTGACTGGTGACAGCATGGTCTACTTTTGTTTACGGGGATGGTGGGAGCTGTATCTTGCCTCCCAACCTCCAGAGTCAGACAGATGGATAGAGCTATATAATCATCAACGGAAGCGTGTGATATGCTGTCTTCACAAACCATCGTGCGGAGCAGAACCAACGGCCTTTTGTCTGCTTTTAGAAATGACTGCAAGATCCCTCCCTACTGTCAAATTATGAAGGTGAAAATGTATAAAATGCACCACATACATGTACATGTAGCACACATTGGATTGTGATATGAGGAGGAAATAGAGCAAGCTTTTAAAAAAACAAGTGATATTTAATTTGTATCATGTCAGTAATTAAGATGCTTTTGCCTCAGCACTAAGCTGAGGAAAGTATCTTTCATGGAAAAATATTTTAAAATAAACCAATCATCCTTCTATTATTGTTGACATCATACTAGTAAGGATTGTTAAATCACATTTTGTAACATTTGACACTCTCTACCGTAAATGACCTTTCTCCTGACATGTGGTAGAATCATCAGCTTGGAATTCTCTTTGATAAGTCATCTTCTCCACTAGTTCCCAACCTTTGGTCATAGAGACACATGGAAGAAACGATATTCACAGGCCAAAAAACCCACCTTAATAAGTATCTTCAAGGATGTGTATAGTTCAGAGTACACAGCTCATAACTCCATATTTTCCAACAGAAAGAAGAAGAATGCAAAGCTAGAGAATGATGCAACTATAGAACTAGTCTGGATTAGTCTGGTTTCTTTCTTTATTATTATTTTTTTTTTACTTAAAAAAATTACTGACCTAGTTCATGAGTTCATCTCCTATCCTCAGTTAACTGCAACTCATCCCTCAGGTTTCAACTCAAATGCCACTTGCCTGAGTAAACCTTCCCAGGATTTTCATTATACACACAGCACTCCATTTTTCTCCTTTCTAGCATCTGTTGCAGTTTGGAATATCCTTTTGTGTAATTATCTGACTAATTACTAATGTCCTCATCTGTGCAAAGTTCCATGAAGGCAGAGAACAGATCAGCGTTCTCAGCATTGAATCTCTGGTGCCCAGGACAGGAGTTGGTACCCAGCAGGGTCCCAAAGAGATGTGTTAGATAATTGCTATTCAGGAGGACTCATACTAGAACTTTCCAGCTAAAAGGAGCACTACTCTTCTGGTTTTCTAAGACTAGAATTTCTTTTAAGAAAGTACTCATTTGTGTCTAATTTATACTACCAACTTAGCCCAGTACTAGATTTAGTTATGCAGTAGTGTGGCTGTGGGAGTCAGGGGATGTGTTCTGGGCAGAAGGAGTAGCCTGAATGAGACTTCGAAGAGCCCAGTTCTACACATGGCAGGATGGAGGGAGAGGTCTGAGAAGAGTCAGATGGAGAGGGAGGCCTTCAACAATGGACCTTCTGTAGTTCTAGGAGGTCACCCTGAAACTCTGACTTGGAAACATTGAGGATGATTTCTTTTCACTCTTCATTCATGGACAGTAAACATATTAATATTGGTCCTATCCATGTTGTATATTAACAACCATGGGAATGAGATCCAGTCTTCTGAAACAGTTTGATGGTAATATCCTCCATATTCAGAAGATAAATGGCATGAAGGAGAAATTATTTTATGTGATCAAAATTTGGGAGTTGCTTTTTACGACAGCATAGCTCAGCCCATCCTGACTGATGTAGAAGCTTTTACATTATACTGTTATTTACATATTTCTACATGGTAAACAAAAGTCATGTTTTTATCTTCACTTCTCCATACTCAACAAGTTAGATGTTCATGTTTCTTTAGTAGATACTTGAAACCATTTTCTGAATAAATGTTTGGAATATGAAAATAAGTATTTACTCAATGGATAACTCATTGAGGGCAGAGGTCATCCCTTTTACATTTTTACTCCTCCCCTGAAGCCCTACACACTTAGTAACTGTTTGTTGAAAAACTGGGTCACCTTTTAAAAGGTTTTTTTTTTTTTTCCTGGCTGAGGCCTGTCAGTTTCATTTTTCTCCATAGATTTTACTTCCCAACAACTGCATCCCTTTCCCCAAGTTCTCCTTGTTCTTTCTGAATTGTAGGCACACAGAAGAGCATGGTATGAATCAATTCAGTTCAGTCCAGTCACTCAGTCATGTCTGACTCTTTGCAACCCTATGAATCGCAGCATGCCAAGCCTCGCTGTCCATCACCAACTCCCAGAGTTCACTCAGACTCACGTCCATCAAGTCAGTGATGCCATCCAGCCATCTCATCCTCTGTCGTCCCCTTCTCCTCCTGCCTTCAATCCCTCCCACCATCAGAGTCTTTGCCAATGAGTCAACTCTTCGCATGAGGTGGCCAAAGGACTGGAGTTTCAGCTTCAGCATCATTCCTTCCAAAGAAATCCCAGGGTTGATCTCCTTCAGAATGAACTGGTTGGATCTCCTTGTAGTCCAAGGGACTCTCAAGAGTCTTCTCCAACACCACAGTTCAAAAGCATCAGNAAAAGAAAAGAAAAAGTACTTAAAGAAAAAAAAAGTAAGTCATAAACAAATATGTATAGAATGATTTTTTTTTTAGTTCAAAACAGATATCACTATAGAGTTGTGCTTTTATATATTTTATACATTGAAAGATATAATCATGGAGATATGTACACACCAAATTTAATAACATTGGATATCTTTAAAGAAGGCAGTAAGATACACCATACTGATAAAGAAACTAAAAATAGGAAAATGAAAAAGTGGAAGAGAGACTGTAAGTACAAGTAACCTTTCTTTTCATCTGTCAGTGGGTATGTTTATAAAATATATGGTATACCTAAAAATAAAAACATAAGGATTTTGGCATCAGGCTGGATAATGAGACTCTTTTCAAGGTTGTAGGTTAAACATTGTGCAAAGTAATTATCATTTTAGATGGAATAGTGTGACATTTACTTTATTAGTTGTAGTAATTGTTAACAAAGCACTGTTAATTTGCAGGTTCCTGAAGGGAAATTAAGGAGATATTTTTAATTTGTTCTGAGCATCATTAATTTCACTATTTCCCACTGCTCTTCAGTCTGTTGTCCCTAAGTCCCTGGATAACCAATGTGTAGTTCTTCCATTATATCTCTCTTTGCTTTATTTTTGCATGTACCATATGGAAGTTTCTCTGGGTGCAGAAGGGTGGGAAGGGGCATCATCTTATCTTAGACTCAGTCCTCTCCTCAGTGACAGTAATGGATTTTGGGCTAATTGATTTGCTAATGTGTTTATTGCTAATACATACATTTCTCTAAGTACCATGATACTATATTCCATTTTGTACTTTAAAATAAACCATTTTAGGTTTTCTTCGAAAATAAAACTAGTGGTGAGAGTGGAAACAGAGTAGGTGACGTTATGGATAAAATGGAAATGAGCTGATCATCTTGAAGCTAGCTAATGGATAAAAGGGAGAACATTACAGTATTTGCTGCTTTTGTTTATGTCTGATATTTTGTAGAAAGAGAAAGAGACAGAGTATTAAAAGACTGAGATAAAAACCTTGAAAATTTAAAGCTTCCATTATCATGGTGTTCAGGGCAGAGCTTACTAGAAATGTTAGAGAAAAACTGAAAAGAATTATCAGAGTGTCCCTTGTTGTTCTGATAAAATAAATGAACAGAAAACCTCCAGAAGTAATGACTGAACCAAAAAAGGGAATATCCTTTAGCTGGTGAAAAAAATCTGGAAAGGGGCAGCTGAAGGCCGATGCAGTGGCCCCGTGGCATCACAGTGCCTTAGTCCCCTTCCCTGTTTCTGCTCTGCGGTCTTTAATGAGTGTCTGTTGTCTTCATGGTCAGTTCCTATATCTCAAAACACCACATTTCAGGCATTAAGATGAAAAATGTGTGTGTGTGTATGTGCTCAGTTGTGTCCAACTCTTTGCAATCCCATGAACTGTAGCCTGCCAGGCTCCTCTGTCCATGGAATTTTTCAGGCAGGAATACTGGAGTAGGTTGCTATTTCCTACTCCAAGGGATTTTCTCAAACTAGGGATTAAACCTCTGTCTCTTGTGACTCCTACATTGGTGGGTGGATTCTTTACTACGGTGCCACCTGGGAATCCCAAGAGGAGGAAGAAGAAGATTATAACAAAAAGAAGAGTATTGTCCACATATGAAAAATAAAACTCTCCCTGGCAAATTTCCATTCCGTTTTCCAGAATTTTGTCATATAAAAACTACAAGGGAACATAAAAAANAATAAAGAAATCACTGAACCCCTGAATTCAAAGGCTCCAGCAGGGTCATTATTGTGAAGAACGGAGGAAGTTATACCCTGCAATGAATAGTTCTGTGCATTGTGGTTTTTCTAATGGAAGGCACACAGGCAGAGCAGAGATGAAATACAGGGGCTTGGGATGGGAATAAAGATCAGAGCCCCAAAGAAGCAGCAGATAAGTAATACAGTCACACAGTGGCGAGAGAGCAGCCTTGAATGTACTCTACTCAGATCAACGCAGCTCAGCTCCGAACTGTGTTTTCAGACCTTTTTTAAAGCAGCTGGTTTCAGGCTGCAGGTAGTAATGGCCAAGTTTTCACCTTCACATTTACACCAGCTCTTCCCCCAGAAGATCATTCTTTGAACTGAAAGAAATAGGAGTCAGGCGCTGTGCAGCGGTGCATGCCTGCTCAGCTTATTAAAATATGGGAAGAAGGCAATATTTCACCCCCCAGAAATAAAAAAAAAAAGATAGACAAGCGAGAGTAGCTAATCCATCGGAAGAAATTAGCAGGCAGAGTATGTAGCTGTTTGAAATGATGAACGAGGCTGAAATAGCTATACAGGCTAACATCCAGTGGGATAATTACTCCAAGCTCTCAGGCTAAAATCTGTCTTGGAGGAACTGGGAGGCTTGATGACTCAATTTCAATGGGCATGCTTATGAAATACATAGTAAAAGCTATTAAAATCAAAATTGTTCTTGGTAGGTATTCTGTGACTAGGCTGCTGACCCCGTCAAGGCGGCTTTTAATAAGGTACACACTATTTTTATTCTCAAAAGTGGCATGTATTTTAGCTGCCCACATACTCAGTGTTAACCCTATAGTCGCTTGCCCTATGATTTTTCCATAGATGTATGCTGTGTGTATATGAATTCTTCTTATATAAAATAGTAATTTTCCAAATCAAAGTAGACATTGTTGATTTTTGCTGAAACAGAAGCTGCTTCCTTTTATTCTGTTAACCAGCTTTCCAGCTTCAGATACAAGGGTTTGTTGACAGGACTGATCATACTAGAAATGTTTTCACAATACATATTAATACTTGCTGATCTAAAGCAACTTTGTTTTCTCGCCTGTGTTGACTATGTTAGGCCATGACCTTTATTAGCCTATTCCTATGAAATATATCCAAGTATAATCTAAAATAATCCCCACATTTTAAAATGAATTAAAACTGAGTAAATAAAAACAATAACAACAAAAACTAAGTAGATCCATCAGTCTACAATGCCTGAGCATAACCATTTTGAGAAAATCCTCAAAGGTAGGAAAGAAGCTAGAGGATGACTCGGCTCATACTATGCCAACTGTACTCTTCAGGATATCAGGATAGGCATTGGGGAACTTTATAGAACTGCAGAGTCTCAGGTTTCCCCTCAGACCTGTGTACTTTAACAGGATTCCCCAGGTAATACGTGTGTACAGTAAAGTGTGAGAAGCTCTGTTCTCTTATACAACTGGTTTTCAATTTCTACCATCATTTGCCATCTAAGCAACTTTGCACTCAGCCAAATCTTTCTCAAAACATATCTGGAGGGAAAACAGCTCCAAAGAATCAGAGGAAATCCACTCAAACTCCCTTTATTTATAGAGCCACTCCTTCAAGAGTCAAAACAACTACTAAGAGTCAAAACAACTTGTGGCAGCCTGAATGGGAGAGGAGTTTGTGGAAGAATGGATACATGTATATGAAGGAATGAGTGGCTTTGCTGTTCACCTGAAAGTATATCAACATTGTTAATCAGTTATACTCCAAAACGAAATAAAGAGTTTTTTAAAAGCCTCAATGATTTGAGGAAATCTAATAGCATAAATAGATGCTAAAGGAAACTTGGAATTCAGGGAATAGAAGAGAGTGTTTATAAATTTCCAATTATCATCTTCAAAGGGAGCTGAGGTAATAGCAAGATTTATAGAAGAGCAAGCTTCTTTGAGAAAGGACCATTGAAAGGAAGTGAATGAGCTCTTGTGAATTAAAAATATGATGGCTGACATCAAAATACAATTAAAAAACCAGAGATTGAGGCTAAAAAAAGAACTCCAGAATATAAAGCATAAAGATAAGAGAGGAAAAAATTCTTTCATTTACTCATGCATAGGACAAGTATTTATCCAGCCACTGCTCTGAATCAAGCAAGGGCTGTGGATGTTGCTGTGAACACAACAAAATATCTGTGCTCTGGGAGCTGATGAGGTGAAAATGATGTAAATAAAAATGAAAAGCAGGGTCTTTCTTGGCGGTTCAGTGGTTAAGACTCTGAGCTTCCACCACAGGGGACGTTGGTTCGACCCCCGGTCTGGGAATTAAGATCCCTCATGCCCTGTGTGTAAGTGGGGGGAGGAGGAGGGGAGAGGAGAGGGGGGAGGGGAAGGGGAAGAAGAGGGTGAGGGCAGGGGTGTATCCAAGGATCAGGCTGGAGATGTGTATAAGAGACAGGCATTGTGGTTTTTCTAATGGAAGGCACACAGGCAGAGCAGAGATGAAATACAGGGGCTTGGGATGGGAATAAAGATCAGAGCCCCAAAGAAGCAGCAGATAAGTAATACAGTCACACAGTGGCGAGAGAGCAGCCTTGAATGTACTCTACTCAGATCAACGCAGCTCAGCTCCGAACTGTGTTTTCAGACCTTTTTTAAAGCAGCTGGTTTCAGGCTGCAGGTAGTAATGGCCAAGTTTTCACCTTCACATTTACACCAGCTCTTCCCCCAGAAGATCATTCTTTGAACTGAAAGAAATAGGAGTCAGGCGCTGTGCAGCGGTGCATGCCTGCTCAGCTTATTAAAATATGGGAAGAAGGCAATATTTCACCCCCCAGAAATAAAAAAAAAAAGATAGACAAGCGAGAGTAGCTAATCCATCGGAAGAAATTAGCAGGCAGAGTATGTAGCTGTTTGAAATGATGAACGAGGCTGAAATAGCTATACAGGCTAACATCCAGTGGGATAATTACTCCAAGCTCTCAGGCTAAAATCTGTCTTGGAGGAACTGGGAGGCTTGATGACTCAATTTCAATGGGCATGCTTATGAAATACATAGTAAAAGCTATTAAAATCAAAATTGTTCTTGGTAGGTATTCTGTGACTAGGCTGCTGACCCCGTCAAGGCGGCTTTTAATAAGGTACACACTATTTTTATTCTCAAAAGTGGCATGTATTTTAGCTGCCCACATACTCAGTGTTAACCCTATAGTCGCTTGCCCTATGATTTTTCCATAGATGTATGCTGTGTGTATATGAATTCTTCTTATATAAAATAGTAATTTTCCAAATCAAAGTAGACATTGTTGATTTTTGCTGAAACAGAAGCTGCTTCCTTTTATTCTGTTAACCAGCTTTCCAGCTTCAGATACAAGGGTTTGTTGACAGGACTGATCATACTAGAAATGTTTTCACAATACATATTAATACTTGCTGATCTAAAGCAACTTTGTTTTCTCGCCTGTGTTGACTATGTTAGGCCATGACCTTTATTAGCCTATTCCTATGAAATATATCCAAGTATAATCTAAAATAATCCCCACATTTTAAAATGAATTAAAACTGAGTAAATAAAAACAATAACAACAAAAACTAAGTAGATCCATCAGTCTACAATGCCTGAGCATAACCATTTTGAGAAAATCCTCAAAGGTAGGAAAGAAGCTAGAGGATGACTCGGCTCATACTATGCCAACTGTACTCTTCAGGATATCAGGATAGGCATTGGGGAACTTTATAGAACTGCAGAGTCTCAGGTTTCCCCTCAGACCTGTGTACTTTAACAGGATTCCCCAGGTAATACGTGTGTACAGTAAAGTGTNATTTCCTTATAGGAGAAAAAGAGTCTAGGGAGAACCCACAGGCTCACTTGAGTCTTTGGGCCTTGGATTTTGTAGTTTCCACTTCAGGCCTGGGGGGACTTTTTTCCCATTCAAGATCCACCATGGGAAAGGAAAAAAAAGGAAAAAGATCCACCATGTGAAGATCACTCACCCACGTTTCCTTCTGTTACTTTTTAGAGTCCCAATTGTTATAATTAGATCTTTAATCCACTTGGAATTAATTTTGGTGCATGGTATACAGAAGGAAGAGGCTTCCCAGGTGGTGCTACTGGTAAAGAACCCGCCTGCCAATGCAGGAGACATAAGAGACCTGGGCTCGATCCATGTTTCAGGAAGATCCCTGGAGGAAGGCAGGGCAACCCACTCCAGTGTTCTTGCCTTGAGAATCCCATGGACAGAGGAGCCTGGTGGGCCACAGTCCAGAGGGTTTCACGACTAAGTGATTTACCATGCACACATGCATACAGAAGGAAACTAATTTAATACTTTTCATAAGGGGTTAACTATNCCCATGCACATACGCCACATTATGGATTGGCAGGTATAGGCAGACTGTGTGTGCTAAGTCACTTCAGCTGTGTCCAACTCTTTGCCGTTCCATGAACTGTAGTCCACCAGACTCCTCTGTCCATGGGATTCTCCGGACAAGAATACTGGAGTACGTTGCCACACCCTCCTCCAGGGGATCTTTCTGACCTGGGATGGAACCTGCGCCTCTTATGTCTCCTGCATTGACAGGCAGGACCTTTCACCACTAGTGCCACCTGGGAAGCCCATAGGGAATAATAGCCCCCAAAGATAACCTCATTCTTGAACCTGTGAATAAATCAGATTATACAGCAAAGAGAAATTAAGATTGTAGACAGGATAAAAGTTGCTAATCAATTGAATTTGAATGGGGGAGATGACCCTGGATTATCTGGATGGGCCCAGCATAGTCACAGGGCTTCTGAAATGTGGAAGAGGGGGGCAGAAGAGTCAGTGTCAGAGTGATGCTCTATAAAAAAGACTCTACTGGCCATTGCTGCCTTTGAAGATAAAAGGGTGCTATGAGCCTAGGAATGCCAGCAGCCTCTAAAAGCTGGAAAAGGCAAGAAAGCAATTCTCCTCTAGAGCTTCCAGAAGGATCGTGGCCTTACAGATACCTTGATTTTTATCTCAGTGAGACCCATTTTGGACTTCTGATCTCCAAAACTGTAAGGTAATAAATCAATGTGTTTTTAAGTCACTAAATTTGTGGTTATTTCTTATAGCAGCAGTAGGAAACTGACACATTAGGCAAGGGGAGTATCTTGATTCCCCAAGATCTTTGAGAAATTTTCTTACAAACCTGATAAGAAAATTGATTAGTAATATTATTTAGATGGATTTCCGGTTGCTTAAACAATCAGCCCGTGTCACGCTGAGAGAAGTTGCCCTGTGTCCTGCCACAGGACTCTGCCCTGGGTTCATTCACTCATTCACCTACTCAACAAATATTTATTGAGCATCTTTTATGTCACAGGCACTGCTGTTAAGAACTGAAAATTCAACAGGGAACAAGAAAGCAAGGTCCCCACACTCAGAGTTTATATTCCAGTGGAACAAACAGACAAAAAACATAGTTTCCAGTAGTGATATGGGCTTTGAAAGAAAATCAAGCAGATTAAGGGAATAAAAGGATGCAGAGGAGGTCTTTTTGGGGATAGGAATGTGTCTTGGGGGTGATATTTGAGCAGACAACTGAAAGCCATGAGAAGGTCTGATGAAAGAGACTTTCTAGGAGAGAGGAACAGACAGCGCAAAGACCATGATAGGAGAAAGAGTCTGTCATGTTCTGAAGACTGCAAGAAGGTCACAGGGGCCAAAATGAAACCAGCAAGGGTGAAAGTGATAGGAGACCAGGCAGGAGAGGAAGTAGATCACACAGTGTTTGAGTAGAGACTGGGTGATCACCTGGGAGGCATGGTTGGTCTCCATCTTTGATTCCCAATCTCAGATGCTTAGACAAGAGAGGAAAAGGTGTACTGCTTTGAACTCAGTTCCTCCTCTATCTGTGGCCTCTGCAGCTGAGGCTTGGTACCTCTTACTCTAATACTGCTCACTTCTCTCTCCCTGACTTGAGGGGTCAAGTGCTCCCCTTGACAGGAAGAGGATAAAGAATGATTTACTCCTCTGTAGTATAATTTTAGTTGAGTCACTTGGCTATACAACTTCTGAAGCCTCTTTAGTCTTTAGGATTGTATGATTATATAATTAGTACTCTCACAGGGCCACATGGCTACTGGGCTTTAGCATCTCATGGGTGAGAATAATATCCACTCTCTCTCAAAAGGTTACTGTGGGGAAATACTGTGATAAAATATCTTAGAGTGCTTTACAAAGATTAGAGCTATGCAAATATAATTTGCTATTAATAACTTATAGTTTTTATTCACTCTTTACAAATCATAATCATTTTAAATTCTTACCTAATCATCTCTGTGGACACTTTCCGACTCAATAACATGTATGAATTCAAATAAATCTTGAGGAATCAAAGGAAAAAATAGGACAACTACAAATGATTTCAGAGAAATTCCCACTGAATATCTTGTATTATTTCTTGGGTCCATTGACATCTCCAACCTCAGCTTTCTAAATAGTTACAACTGGTGTAATAAAAAGGCAGACTGGGAGGCGCCATGTATAGTGTAGTGGTTAAAAATGTAGACTTTGGGTTTGGATCCCAACTCTTTCCCCTACTAGGTATATAGCCTTGGGCAAGTAACTGAGCTGCTCTGTGCCTCAGCTTTCTCATCTGTAAATGGTAGTAATTATTAAATGATTTAATTTATGTAAAGTATTTAAACATCACTTAGTTGAGGGAAAATACTCAACTAATGTTATTACCTATATTAATTATTTATCATGGCATAGCAATATTACCACAAACTTGATCCTAAAAACAACACATTTATTATTGCATGGTTTCTGTGAGTTAGGAAACCAGACATGGCTTAGCTAGGTCCTTTGCTTCAGTGAATAATAGGCTACAATTAAGGTATCTGATGGGGCTGAAGTCTCACCAGAGGTTCAGTTGAGGAAGTATGGGGTTCTAAGCTCACAAAGTTATTGCAGCATTCAGTTCCTTGCAGGTTGCTGAACTGAGGACCTCAGTCTCTCTCCAGCTATTGGCCCAAGGTCACCCTTAGCTCCTTATTGCATGGATCTCTCTATATAGACCCTTACACCATGGCAGCTTGCTCAAAATCGCCAAAGAAAAGAGAGTCACATACATGCAGTCATACACATCCTGTCACCTTTGCCATATTCTACTAGTCAGAAGCAGGTCACAGGTCCTGCCCACACTCAAGGAGAGGAAACCACACAAGGCTATGAATACTAGGATCATGCGAGTCCCAATGGAGTCTGTCTGCCATATTATCTTATTTTCTCAATCCACTAATGAATACATTTCAAATAGGGGAGACAGATGATACGTGAAGCTGCTTCTCTAAAAAGGACCGAGAACTTGATCCAATTCTTTCATTGAAATTACCAAAGATGTACGCTGCTACACTTTTGTCCCAACGGTTTGTGAGTTCCTTAAGAACAATAAACTTTCAGTTGCTACCAACATTGCTGAAATATTGATCACAAATTTGCCATATATTATATATGATATAAACTCATGGCAAGAGAATTCTAAATGCTACTTTAAACATGAATCAGATTAAAACAAACCCATTCAGTTATATAAATTTGGTTTTTATTACATACACAAGTAAGCAGGTCAATGGAAGAGAGAAATAAAGGCTTACATTTAGAGGGAATCTTCATCTTTCTTTTAAGTAAAGAGAATTTCATGGTGTAGAGTCCTAAATGATTTGTTCTTCTTGCTACACACTCTTTGTTTTTTCTTTCCAGACACTTACCAACCATCTGCTTCACACCCTCCTCTGCCTGCCTCTTCAGCATAGTCTCAAGCTGCTTTCCTCACAATGTTCCAGCCACACTGGGCTTCTTTCTATGTCTCACACTCACTGAACTTTTCTGCCTCAAGGTCTTAGTCATGTTGTATGAAAAATGCCTCTCCCAGTCGCTTTCTCGCCTGGCCCCTTCTCTATATTCAAACCTCAGTCCCAAATCCTCAGAGAGGCATTTCCTGAATTCTCTCTCTAAAGTTCCCTCTTGTCCTGCCACAAATCCTTCTATCAGAGAGGTTCTTCAGCTTTGTTGTGCATCACATGCCCTGGACAACTAGTTAAAATGCAGATTGTTACATCAGTTTCTCATTCAGTAGGACCCAGAAATTTTCATTTCTAGCAAGTTCTGAAGTGGTGGTCTAAGAACCACACTTTGAGAACCACTGGTTTATCACATCATCTTATTTTATTTTTCTTGTTACACTCATCACTTACTTTCTATGCATGTGTTTACTTATTTGTTAGGCTTTAGGTCCTATGAGCATCAAGGGCAGTGTAACAAGCTACTAGTGCAGTGCCAGATGCTTGGCATATAGTTTCTATTGAATAAGTGAACAAATAATGAGTAGGTTGAAATATGGAAGGAAATTCTACTAGAATGCACATTAGTTTTTGGAGCTAAATTAAAGGATCCATTTTTACTGTGGTTTCACAAATAGAAATTAAAGATCAGTTAGAAAATCTATATTTTAAGCTTTACAGTAATTAAAAAGTAAGCTTTTGTGACTCTATCCACGTAAAACACTGGGTTGCCAAAATTCTCATATGATGACAAATATAACTATATTATATTAATGTAATATAAGAGCAAGTAAGACAGGACAAGTGTAACATTAAACAGGTTAATTTTGTAGGTAGTTTGTACTAGTGAGCATATTTCAATGAAAATACAAGCTCAACATATTTTAAACTAAACAGTATTGGTTTTAATTTTATCTGGGTACATTTTTTTCTCTCATCTTGCATTTTTTCCTTTTTTGTATCTCACAAGAATACCAAATATTATGTTTTTGCCTCAACTATAGATTCACTGTACATCTAACCTTCCACCCTGGAGTGTTTCTGTCATTTTCTTTCATTATAACCATAAACATTTTTGATAACATACATTGATCATCAATTACCTGTATCACTTACCTGCAACAGGTAAGTGGATACCACATATGGATACCTGTGGATACCACATGCAGAGTGGACATCTTTTAGAATGAACAACCTGATTAGACAAAGTTGGTATGTACTAATTGTGAGGCATAGACCTTTTGGAAAAAAGAAGTCTAGGAAAATGCATAATTAAAAACAAAAACAGAGGCCCCAAATGACTGAATCTTGGCTTCTGACAAAGAGTATGTGATGTGGGTTGTGTGTGTACATATATATGTCATCAAATAAAGTCTAGATTTGGCACTTATGTCTCCCCAGTTTCAAGCCTAACTACCCAGACACCAAGTCACAACTTCAGTGGCCCAAAGTGACTGGTGACCAGAGGAACCTGATACCTGTCAGACCTCACTTCTGTCTTATACTGAAGAGACATTGCTTTTGGGCAAAATGCAAATATTTATGCTCTGGTGTAAGCAGTTTCAGCAAGTGGACACTACCTGTAGCCTCCTTCATCTCTGAATGAATAGCCTTTGATTGACAGAATTGTAAAGCAAAGTCAGAAATTCATAAATATTGTAGTTAGAAATGACCCTAGAGATTATTTTTTTAAAGACTCTCCTTTAAGAGATAAGGATATTGACACATAGATAAGTCAAGTGATTTTCCCAAGGTCACATGGAAAGTCTAGGACCACACTCATGTATCCACAGAGCTCTTCGCCTCAGGCACGCTTTTCTCCCCTCACCCTACATTCCTTTCACTGTTAGGTGGCTTGAAGAAAATCCATTAGACATAAGCTATTAGAATTCAAAGTAATGTGAGAAATTAATTAATAACTATATACATGTATGCAAGCTTTCCATAATTCTATATTTCCATTTAAATTGTATTAGGTTTGTTATGGACTGAATCATGCCCTTCCCCAAAGTTTATATGTTGAATCCTTAACCCCTAGTGTGACTATATTTGGAGATAAGGTCTTTAAGGAGATTATTAAAATTAAATGAGGTCGAATTTACTTACAAAACCCAAATAGAGTCACGAATGTAGAAAACAAACTTATGGTTACCAATGAGGAAAGAGCAGGGGTGTGATAAATTGGGAGATTGGGATTGACATATACACACTACTATTTATAAAATAGGTAACTAATTAGTACCTACTGTTAAGCATAGGGAACTCAAGACTCTAATGACCTATATGGGAAAAGAATCTAAAACAGAGTGAATGCATGTATAACCATTCACTTTGCTGTACAGCACGAGCTAACACAACATTGTAAATCAACTACAGGAGGGGCCCGGCAGGCAACAATCCACGGAGTCACAAAGAGTCGGAGGTGACGTAGTGACTGAACAACGACAACAAATAATAATAAGAGGGAAAACCTTGGCATACTGGAACAGCAAAAAAAAAAGAAAAAAATTAAATGAGGTTGTAAAGGTGGGCCCTAATCCAACAGGACTAAAGTTTTTATAAGAGGAGAAACATGCAACAGATGTGTGTATACACAGAGGAAACACCATGAAAAGACACAGTGAAAAAGCAGCCATGTGCAAGCCAAAGAGAGAGGTCTCAGGAAGAAACAAATCTACCTCCAAAACAGTAAGAAACTGTGGTGTTTTTCTATGGCAACCCTACACCTTTAATAAGGGCTGATTCAAGATCGAGCATTCTTCCTAGTGAGAGCTTTATAAATGAGTTCAACCTTTTCCTCATTTCTGCCACTAAATGCTAGAAATAAAGCTTCACAGTTATCCCATAGTAGGATTGTTCCTTTGGTAAATAATGAGAACTCTCAAACAGTCTTTTTGAACAAGAAATGTGATTCCATTTGGCTGGACTCACATATCACAAGTGCATTGCTGCCACTTTGGGAGGAAGGCCAATCCAACAGTTCATCTCGTGGGACCAGTCCCTTCTGGCTTCATCCTTTCTCTCTGTTCTCCACCACTCTCCACCACACTGCATTCATTTGTACAGTCATGTTTTTGTTTGAGAGGAAAAGAATATAGAAACAGATAAATAAGTAGAAGTCCATGTTTGTCAAAGGAAAATTGTAGTTATGGGTAAAAATGAGAGAGCAGAGTTCTCCTGCAAGTCTGGTTTGGAAGATGCCAACCAATTTCAGCAACTTGGTGTGTGGAATATTGGATGTGTAACATTATCCCTTTCACATCCTCATCATCATGCGCATGGCTCATACCTTAATTTCATGAGTGATTCACCATAATGAATGTGGTGGGAGAAAGTTTTGAGATGGGGCATCAGCTGGCTGCAGCCTTCCCTCTTGGCTGTGAGTAAAAAGAAACATTATAATAACTGAGGCTGCTTTGAGTTAGAGTCTCCATGTGATTCTGGCTCCCTACTTCCTACCCCATGATGTCTAACTCTTTGGCCTGTTTTTTGATGTTCCTATGCTTGTCTGTCCCATACAATTCAACCAAACTGATGTCACAGCCCTTCTCAGCACCATTTCCACCAATTGGGCTTGCCCCTGCTGATTCTCTTCCCAGAAATACCCTCCCCCTCATCTAAATTCTGCCAATTTTCAAAGCTCACTTTAAGTCCCATCCCCTCTAAGAAACCCACGAAGATACTCAATCATCTCAGTCTTTTGCTCTTCCCAAACTGCTTTTGCAATTTGTCGTTACCACATAGTTAGTATCTTATTATATATTCTTTGATTCATAAGTTTTCTGTTTTTAACTTTATGCAGTGCTGGTGGCTATGTAGAGGCAGTCCTGTATGGAAGAAAAATTATGGGTTTTAGAAATAGACAGATCTAGGTTGAAATTCCAGATCTGTCATTTATGAGTTGAGTGACTTGGATAAGTTACTCAGCCTCCCTGAGCCTCATTGGCTCTGTCTATAAATAAGAATATAGTAACTATATTCCAATATTCTTGTAAGAATTAAGTGATCGTGTATGTGGTATGCTTCTTTCATGTATATTGGTCTCTCTTTCTCCACTGTTAATAATACTAAGTTACATAGAACTGTTCAATTTACAAAAAGTGTTTTTCTTTAATATATCCTGTTATTTATGATTCCTTCTTTGTGGAATGACTCTAAGACTCTCTATGGAACTGTTATTCATGCTTCCCTGGTGGCTCAGACAGTAAAGATTCTGCCTGCAATGTGGGAGACCCAGGTTTTATCCTTGAGTCAGGAAGACCACTCCAGGATTCTCTTGCCTGGAGAATTCCATGCTTTTCATACTGGCAGAGCTGGAGGCATACAGAAAACACCATCCTAACTGGAGCAGTTGCAAGCACAAGATGGACTGAGACTTCAACTACCCTCTTCAGAAGAGAGAAGGAAGAACCCAGCAGCAGTGGAGAGAAGCTGGGAAAGCTAATGGGCTATAAGATTGGCTCCATCAGGACCTCAGTTATCCAACACATAGTGTACATAGAGTCACTATTTGATCCAAGGCAGTACCCTAGCAGGTCTAATCTGGTGGATGGAAATCAGAAATTAGAATCTTAAGGACAGTTGTCAATCAAAGTCATTCAGGTGACAGCACTCAGGTCGTCAGCCCACTTAAAACATATCCATGAAGAGAAGACCAATGCAGTAGGGTCCTTGGAGCCAAGAGCTGGAAGATTTTTTAAAATTAATTTCTGTCTAATTGAAGGATAACTGCTTTACAATATTGTGTTGGTTTCTCTTGGAAATTTTAAGAAGGGCATCATCTGGGCACCAGACAAAAGCTCTGGGATCTAGAGTCCCATTTTCAAGATAACAGCAGCAGGAAGCATGGCCAAGGTGATGAAGACCAGGAAAGGCTCAGAAAGACTCAGAGGCCAGATGTGACCCTAGGCTCTTGGTAGGCAGACCAGACAGTAAATTCATGGCAACAAGACGAATTTCAGGTCCTGCCAGCTGCTCACCTGGGTCCTGTTCTCTTTCTTCTGCCTGTGTCCTTTTGCAAGCAGCTGACTACCTGGTAACCTTGGCTTAAAGTACCAGCCAAGGTAATGAGCAATAGTCTTTAACTCAGGAATGTCCTCGACTTCTCTCTCACTTACCTTTTTTTCCTCCCTGTCTATACGCCTGAGAGTTCCAGCTCTGCATATCTATTTCTGCCCCATCTTTGTATAACCCTTTTAAACTGCCTTTTCAGGCTTAGCCCTCTCATACATATGCACATTTAAACACAACCTTTGACTCTGCATACATGCCCTCAGTTTAAAGCGATACCTGCCACTCTTGGAAAAGGTGTCTGCAGCATTTACTTCCAGCTTGGCCATGGTGTCTTCACCCTCTAATTAGAGCCAGCCATCTGGACAGGCTGTGGCTTGCCCTGCTCTGGTTTGGCCCAGGGACTGGACAGGGGGTGGGATGGGGACTGGCTGAGCCTGCTGTAGAGAACATTAGTGACTCCATCTGGGAGAGCTAGGGCAAGGTCACAACTGACAGACACATAAAAGGCTGTCTTGATCCATTTGTTGGGAGACAACCATGAACTTAGGAACAATTCTGCCCTTGAGAATGGAGTGATTCAATTTCAACTTCAGGCTCTTGCCTTGGCTAGCCTCCTTAGCAGCTAAAATACACCATCTGCTTAACTTCCTATGCCCACTTGGTTGCTGGAGAAATCATTTGTCTAGCCTCCCACCTGGCTAAAGCTCACAGAGGAAAGAACTAAAGATGCCTGGGGGCCTTTCCCAATCTCTCCTGAAAGAATCAAAAGATTTTACTATTTGGAAATGTATTTCCTGTCTTATTCCTTAGTCACTTTTGGAAAACATTTCACTGGCTTAATTGTCCACTCAGTAAAATGGAAATTGTCTCCTCAGTACCACAGTATAGTAAAAAATACACTTACAGTTACCTTGACATCAAATTAGCAGCATAACTGAGGAGTTTATATCTTTACGGATAAGAAGACTTTCAAAGTAATAACTCTAGACTAGAACACTTAAAGATCTGCTCCTCTACTGATCTACACTACAAATAACTACTCTTGGGCTGCCTAGAATGCTAACCAGATTTCCATTTCATAGGGAGTACTTCTGGCACATTTGAACTATATCCCAAGTCTTTAAATCTGCAGATTCTAACTAAAAGCCAGGATGTTAAAATGGTACAGCTGGGGTAGGGCAAGGAAAATGACTGCAACACAAAAATCTTCAATGCCTCCCCCCATTTCCTACAGAAAAAATCAAAATTTCCTCATCAAGCACATGATAGCTTTCCAGATTTATCCCATCCACTCTCTTCTAAGTGATTTTTGTATCAACATAACATACCAATACCCTGAAAGGTGGCTCCCTGACCCTAAATCACACATTTGAGTGTAGTAGTCCATTTCTCATTAAGGAGATCTTTAATTATCTATACAAACTGGATAAACTTCACTCTGAAACTAAGTAGGAAACTTCAAAGTGGGAGGTTCTGATGTGGAGAACATTTTAAAACATTCTGCATCGAGGAAAGGACTTACCCTTGAACAGAAAAGCAGTTAATCATGAAACCCTGAAAAAACACTTCGTTTTCACAGAGAAATTTCTACCAATATCTCTTTCTAGAATTTTCTTAGAATCCTATGAGAATGGAATATAGGGCTGCTCATATACCTGCTCCTTCTGACACCAACTTCCTCTTCATCCCCAAGCTCCAGACTCAGGACTAAAGCATCCTAAAGTATTTAATGAGTTTTTAAGGCCTTTATAATATTTGATTCTAGGAGTCTAAGTTCCCCTACCTAAGGGTATAGTCACAAGTGCGTGTGTACCTGTATGTGTGTGTCCACCTGTGTGTGTGTGTGTGCATGTGCACATGTGTTTGAACAGCTGTGTGTGTGTATGGATGGTTGGTAGGTGCATTTTCATGTTTTGGGCCAGATCATCATGATCTGTATATGCCATATTGCCTGCTATTGCTAATCCTGGGACCTACCCTAATTCTTGGAGTTCTTGTCCCATTTTTCATTGTAGGATAACAAGTATCTTGACTGTAATCTATTAATTGAATAATTGAATAAACTTGTTTCCCTCCAGCGTGAGCATATTGTTTGCACACAGTGTCATCCTGGGCCCTCCAGCTATGGAAGGACTGCCAGATATGTTTATTAAACCCCCTGTGCTTGGAAAGAACACAGAAAACTGTCATCTAGAGCAATACAAAAGTGCCTATCTCAGCTGGAGATCTCGCTGTTATGAATAAAGGAAGAGTTTGTGGTACAGTTTTGAGATGTAAAGAGAAAAAGCTTCCCCACAGTGCAAATGTGTTGTAACCCTCCGGCGAGAAAAAAAATATTGAATTGTTGCTGGCAGGACAATGTAATTATTGAGTTAGCAGCAGCTATGTTTCTAAGCTTCTTAAGGTAAAAAAATCACATTAATTTGGCCTTCTCCAAAGGACATTCCAGGTTGTTAAATGGAGCTGTTGAAATATTTTTCACTAATGAACCTAGCCAACAAACAGCCATTCCAACTGAAGTCAAATACTGGGCAAGTTGGCAGTGAAAGAGGAGACGTGCTACCTCAGAGGCTGTCTTTGTCTGCTTGAGGCCATACTATCTTGGGATGTGTTTTCCAAGCTCCCGAGGTGCAGGCATTTGACCTAGGCAGTAACTGAGTTGGGGGTAGGATGGAAGTCACAGTGCTGTACTCAGAAGACCAAGTGCATGAGACGTTGGCCTCTTTTTGAAGAACAGAACTCATGGCACACCCCCCTGGGATGATGGGCCCGAGGCCAAGAGCTTTCCAAGATGCAAAATGCTCTCTTCCAGACGAACAGAACAATCAGCTTCTGCAAAATGGAGGCTTTTATCCCTTTGAGCTGATCCTGCAGGGCTTGGGTAGTTTCTGACACACTGTAGGCCTGCCCCTGAATAGCACCACCTCTTCCAGGAAGGGGAAAGAGCCAATGGTGCTCTGGGATTCAAACTTGGATTTTAGATCATCCAGTGATGGTCAGGTATCACAGTACATCATGCAGGAACCTATATTCCTTCACTGAGGCCCTTGTTGAAATGTCAGTGGGGGAAAAAAAATAAATCTATGCTTCCTGTTACTAAGACAGGGCTGGGCTACTGGGCCTGCCAGGTTTCCTGGGTGTGCTTCTGTTGAATACTACTGAGAGGGTGATTTTCTTGGCAACCAAGTCAAACTTCTTTGTTGCTTCCCCTCCTTACTCTACTGGGTGGGATCACGGCACTGCTCAACAAAGGGGATTAGTGAGTAAGGATGTTAGGTTGAGGATTCCTTGACCTATGTTTCAGTGTTAACATATAACGAATGGATTCAAGGGGCTTGCCCGGTGGCTCAGCGGTCAAGAATCAGCCTACCAATGTCGGAGACGTGGGTTTGAATCCTGGGTGGGGAAGATCCCCTGGAGGAGGAAATGCACCTCCACTCTAGTTTTCTTGCCTGGGGAATCCGAGAGAACAGAGGAGCCTGTCAGGTTACAGTCCATACGATCCCACAGAGTCAAACATGACTTAGTGACTAAATAACAACAACTGATTCAAGGAGGCAGTGTGGACTCTTGGAAAGTGCTGGTTTTGAAGCCATACTGGACTAGATTCATATTCTTTAGACTTGTAGTAACAGGCAAGTCATTTATCCCCACTGACCATCAAGTTCAATGTCTATAAACTGAGTTAAAAAAAATGCCTCATTTGTGAGAATCAGATATAATGCCTTTAAAGAGACTAGAATCATATCTGACAAATAGCAGAACCAATAAACTTAACTGTTATTGTTTTTTTTAATTTATTTATTTTTAATTGAAGGATAATTGCTTTACAAAAGTTTGTTGTTTTCTGTCAAACCTCAACATGAATCATCCATAGGTATACATATACCCCTCCCTTTTGAATCTCCCAAAACACAGGAAAAGACTCTACACATGGACATCACCAGATGGTCAACACTGAAATCAGATTGATTATATCCTTTAAGACAAAGATGGAGAAGCTCTAAACACTCAGCAAAAACAAGACTGGGAGAGGACTGTGGCTGAGATCATGAGCACCTTATTGCCAAATTCAGACTTAAATTGAAGAAAGTGGGGAAAACCACTAGACCATTCAGGTATGACGTAAATCAAATCCCTTATGACTAAACAGTGGAAGTGAGAAATAGATTTAAGGGACTATATCTGATAGACAGAGTGCCCAAACTACGGACGGAGGTTCATGACATTGTACAGGAGACAGGGAGTAAGACCATCCCCAAGAAGAAGAAATACAAAACAGGAAAATGGCTGTCTGAGGAGGCCTTACAAATAGCTGTCAAAAGAAGAGAAGTGAAAAGCAAAGGAGAAAAGAAAAGATATATCCATTTGAATGCAGAGTTCCAAAGAATACCAAGGAGAGATAAGAAAGCCCTTCTCTGTGATCAGTGCAAAGAAATAGAGGAAAACAATAGAATGGCAAAGACTAGAGATCTCTTCAAGAAAATTANAATCTTGACTCTAGCTTGTGCTTCACCCAGCCTGGCATTTCACATGATGTTCTTTGGATATAAGTTAAACAAGCACAGTGACAATATACAGCCTTGACATCATCTTTTAGGACTTGAAATAGCTCAACTGGAATTTCATCACCTCCACTAGCTTTGTTCATAGTGATGCTGCTGACCCACGCCTCTGCTAGAGACTCCTGGACGCTTACAGCTACCAGACGAAAGATGGTGGAGTAGAAGGACATACGCTCATCTTCTCCTGCAAAAACGCCAAAATTATTACTAGCTCCTGAACAACCATCCACAGGAGGATGTTGGATCCCACCAAAAAAAGATACCCCACGTCCAAGAGCAAAGCAGAAGCCCCAACAAGTTGGCAGGAGGGGCAAAATCATGTTAGAATCAAACTCAATACCTGCCAGAGACACTCGGATGGCTCAGATAAAACGTTGTGTGCACCACAGAGACTGAGCCAGATCTGCCTCTGAGTGTTTGTCTCCTGCAGAGGTACGGGTCAGCAGTGGCCTGCCACAGGGTCAGGGGTTCTGGGTGCAGCAGACCTGGGTATGGCATAAGCCCTCTTAGAGGCGGTCACCATTAACCCCACTGTAGAGCCACCAGAACTTAACACAGGACTGGGGAAACAGACTCTTGGAGGGCACAAACAGAATCTTATGCATGCCAGGACCCAGGAGAAAGGAGCAGTGATATCACAAGAGACTGACTCAGACTTGCCTATGATTGCCCAGGAGTCTCTGGCTGAGGCTTTGGTTGGTGGTGGTGTTTTGAAGTTGCCATTATCTTCATTACCTCAGCCATCGTTTGGCCTCAGGCCAAACAACAGGGAGGGAACACAGCCCCATCAGAGAACTGGATTAAAAATTTACTGAGCATGGCCCTGCCTATCAGAACAAGACCCAGTTTCCCCCTCAGTCAATCTGTCCCATCAGGAAGCTCCCATAAGCCTCTTAGCCATCAGAGGGCAGACAGAATGAAAACTACAATCACAGAAAACTAATCAAACTGATCACATGAACCACAGCCTTNCTAAAGAGCCTCTTGATGAAAGTGAAAGAGGAGAGTGAAAAAGTTGGCTTAAAGCTCAACATTCAGAAAACTAAGATTGTGGCATCTGGTCCCACCACTTCATGGCAAATAGATGGGAAACAATGGAAACAGTGACAGACTTTATTTTCTTGAGCTGCAAAATCACTGGGGATGGTGCCTACATCCATGAAATTAAAAGACACTTGCTCCTTGTAAGAAAAGCAATGACCAACCTAGATAGCATATTAAAAAGCAGAGACATTACTTTGCCAACAAAGGTCCATCCAGTCAAAGCTATGGTTTTTTCAGTAGCCATGTATGGATGTGAGAGTTGGGCTATAAAGAAAGCTGAGTGCTGAAGAATTGATGCTTTTGAACTGCAGTGTTGAAGACCCTTGAGAGTCCGTTGAAGTGCAAGGAGATCCAAGCAATGCATCCTAAAGGAAATCAGTCCTGAATATTCATTGGAAGGACTGATGCTGAAGCTGAAACTCCAATACTTTGGCCACCTGATGCAGAGAGCTGACTCCTTGAAAAAGACCCTGATGCTGGGAAAGATTGAAGGTGGGAGAAGGGTATGACAGATAATGAGATGGTTGGATGGCATCATTGACTCAATAGACATGAGCTTGAGTAAGCTCCAGGAGTTGGTGATGGATAGGGAAGCCTGACATGGGGTCACAAAGAGTCAGACACGACTAAGTGAACTGAACTCAACTGCACAGGAATAGAACAGAAGAAGAGAGCCGAAATGGAGATTATGATGTCTCACAAAGCTGTGAAGGATCTAATGGAATAACCCATGTAAAGCTTTAAGGATGCTCTTGGCACATAGTAAACTCCCAAATCTTTAACAAATATTAATTATTAAAAAGTGATTTGAAAATAGTACAAAGCATTATGTATCCAATCATTATCATCATTAAATGTGATGACTATTCACTATAAAATGCTAGTACTATGTCAGGGTAGGGTAGCTCCAGATAAAACCATATATGTATCCATCTCCCTCAAACCCCACTCCCATCTAGGCTGCCACATAACATTGTGTAAAGTTCCATATGTTATACAATAGATCCTTGTTGGTACTTTCTCTTTTTCTATTAGGGATATCACAGGTGTTAAATACTTAACAAATTATAAAATTCATAAATAATTGTTTTGAAATATATCCTCTAGATAAGGATTTTCTCCCCAAAATGTTTAATAGTTTTGTTTGGTTCTTTTTTTAACCACTACATGGAAGATGTTGCCTTTACTACTTCTCCACATACTGCTCATTTGAAGGGCACAGTGTCTGAGATGTCAGATTAGAGCCTTGCAGCCCATCCCCGCCCCCCCCAAGTGACATGACGGGCTTTCCTGGTGGCTCAGCACTAAAGCATCCACCTGCCAGTGCAGAAGACCTGGATTCGATCTCTGGGCTGGGAAGATCCCCTGGAAGAGGAAATGGCAACTCGCTCCTGGGTTTTACCTGGAAAACCCCATGGACAGATGGTGGGCTAAAGTCCTTGGGTTCTCAAAGAGTTGAACATGACTGAGCAGCTAAACAGCAAGTCACATGCCACTTTTGCTTGACTTACCTGTCAGCACCCACTCTCTCTGGGCTGAATGTTTCTTTGGTCTTGTTAGGGGGACCTTGCTCTCCTGGCTAGAGTAATCTGGTGTCGCCTTTAGGCCAAGTGAGTCTAACTCACTTTCAAGTTTTATTTCCTTTTTTTTTGAGAAAAATGTAAATAGGGGAAGAGGATAGGTACATTGGAAATTTGGGGGAGGGCAAAGTGAAAGTGTTAGTCTCTCAGTCGTATCTGATTCTTTGCAACCCTATGGACTGTAGCCCACCAGGCTCCTCTTTCCATGGGATTTCCCAGGCAAAAATACTGGAATGGGTTGTCATTCCCATCTCCAGGGGATTTTCCCAACCCAGAGATTGAAACTGGCTCTCCTGGGGAGGGGCAAGGAGGGATAATAAGAAACATCAGACAAGTAATTGCCCTAAATTACACACTGTCTGTTAAATGGCCATGAGCAAGGACTGAGGTGAAAGCTGAGCATGGCGCGCTGGGTGCTTTCTGGGTGCTAACTGCTAACTGCTGGACAGAAAGAAATACTCTCCTGAAATTCCTAGGAGTTCTTTCTTGAAAGATATATTGTTTGAGGGGCTATAGATTGAGACTCTTGGGGTGCAGAGAAGAAGGGTAATTAATTTGGCAAACCGATTCCTTCTATCCTCCATTAATTAAGGGAAACTTGTCAGTATTTCGGGTATACTCCTTCACGTATTTGGGGTATGCATGTTAACACAGAGATACAGTTCAAAATAATCTGAATTTGTACTAAATCCCATTAAATTTCTTTCCCCTTATTGTGTCTATAAGAAGAAGCAATGAAATAAGCATCTTTAACAAAATAACTCCTTTTGTTTTTGTTACAAGATCACTGATACCTGCCAAAACCATGAACTTGCAGTGTAACAAAGGTAAAATGTGGCCAGTCTTCACCTAAGGCAATTCTGAGATATGCACTTCAGTTTTATTATGAAGTGAAGCTGCTTAATCCCAATGCAGTCCCCAGTCTGAGAAGAAGTAAGAAATCCTAAAGGTGGCAGGGGTCTTCGTACTGATAGACCCAGGTTTGAATCTTTACTCATTCATTGGCTGTCTGTGTGACCTTGTGTTCCAAGCCTCTCTCTGACTTTAAAATGGGCATAATTCGGGATTGGGAGCTTGTGTGTACCTGTGGTGGATTCATGTCGATGTATGGCAAACCCAATAGAGTATTGTAAAGCTAAATTTAAAAATAAATAAATAAATTAATTAAAAAAAAAAAAAAAGCTCAACATTCAGAAAACTTAAAAAAATAAAATAAAATGGGCATAATTGTACTACTAACTTTAAAGATTAGCTACTGCAAAGCCCTAAACCCTTTGTCTTATCTAGCCAGTAGGAAGCATCTGATAAATAATCTTTGCTATATGAAGAGTTGAGCTGGCCTGAATTCAGTGGAAATAAATATGTCACCATCATTAGACCCTCAAACATCAGGCAGATATTTTTTTAAATGTGGAAATCTTATGCCGCAGTAGACTTGGAAGAGCTTTGAACACACAGGTCATGAGGTCTTTACAACCTGTTTAGTTTTTTTTTTTAATTTGCTTTAATTGGGATTTATTTGTATCTGGATGATAAGAGGGATGTATTTGGGCAAATGTGACAATGCGAGAAGCAAGAGTCCTTTGTTTCAGCTCCCCACTTTGGATCCCTGAAGAGATCATCCCAGGCAAAACCTTCTGAATGCAGCACAAAGAAGGTTCTGATTCTGAAGAAACCGTGCAGTCCCTTTAACCTGCACAAAAATATTTCAAGGGTAACTAGAAAGTACGTAAGAGGATTCAGACATTCCGTGACATACATTTAAAATTCTTCCCTTTCCAAATGAGAGCACCATAATATGCAGAAGAGAAGTGCATCAAAAAGATGAGGGTCCTTTGAGGCAGGCGCTTGGAGAGCTGTGTAAGTATTATTTGAAAAATAATCCTCAAAGAAGGATCAGGAGAAGAAAGCTTGTAAGTGAGGAGCATAGAGCCTGAGGCTCTGTATTTGCAAATGAGACTCGGAATATGAACTTGGCCTGCTTAAGTAATTTTACGAAGTTCGAAACCCTGAGCAGAGTAGCCAGTTACCCAAAGCCTCTTATTAAATGTCTGAGAAAATACGGTCACCCTCATGCTGCATGAACACCAGGGAGCTGTGGACTGCTCTCCGTCTGTGAGCTGCGGACATGGAGTTAGGAGTTGAGCGCATGTGTTGCTCTCATGGGGCATTCTGTAGAAGGCCTCACTCAGTCCACCCAGAAAAAGTAAAATACCAGCCAGATTGCAGCTGAATCAATAGCAGCAGCACTACCAGGCTACTTTTCAAAAAGGATAATAATAGTAATAATAGTCCTTATTCAAGGAGAACTCACTAGGTACTAAGCACCGTTAGAGTATATATGTTATTTTGATTTTTACAACAATTCCGTATGGAACATTCTATTTTTGTTCCCCTTTTATACGTGGAAAAACTGAGGCTTGGTGATTTGGTAATTTGCCGCATGTCACCTTTGGTCACTGGCAAAACAACAACTTGAACTCAGTGTTGCCCAAGCTTCTGTTTACCGTACAGGCAGAAGAATCTAATAACAAAAGGGGAACAAAATAAGATGCTTGATCAGAGGTTCTTATCTCTGACATTCAAGTTTTCTTTTCATTCTAAGGCTCAGCTGGCCAGGAGTCACCCCTGACTTTTAAAAGATCCTTAAATGGCATTCATCATTTTTTTCCTAATTTGTCTGACACTACTCCCCTCTACACCCTTCAGAATATAGTTGAAAATCAGTATAATCATTTACCATTTTACCTTCCTATCTAAATGTTATATTTAAAATATTTAATATTTGTAACTCCTTCTGAAGTTATTTTCCTTTATTAGGTACAGAACTAAGGATGTGTTAGTGAAGGTATGGGCTAAGCTGTTGTAACAAAGTATCTGTGACAGACAATGGCATCAATAATTTGGTGCTGTGTGTGTTTAGTTGCTCAGTCTTGTCTGCCTCTTTCAACTCCATGAACTGTAACCTGCCAGGCTCCTTTGTCCATGGGATTACTCCAGGCAAGAATACTGGAGTGGGTTGCCATTTCCTTCTCCAGGGTATCTTCACCACTCAGGAATCAAACCCAATTGCAGGCAGATTCTTTACTGCCTGAGCTACAAGGGAAGCCCAGCTAGATGCTAGAAGTTTCCCTTTCTACTGTCTAACAGTTCCTGCCTAGTAGGCCACACTGGCATTCTCAATGTTTCCAGGGTTGTTTGTTTGAGCCATCAGCACTTCCCAGACAGCAGGAAGGATGCAAGGAATAATGGATGGCAAGTGGGTTCGACTTTGAGGAGATGACCCAGAATGACAGACATCGCTCCAGCTCCCATCTCACTGGCTCAGATGCAGCTTCACAGGTATACCCAGTTACAAGGGAGTCCAAGAAATGCAGACTTTTATTGTCTGTGTTTATCTGCAACTCAGGTCTCTTACTATTAAAGGGAAAATCAAGAGGGTGGACACTGCGGACAGGTGGCTGCCTGTACCACAGTCTTTCTGTCTGGTCCCAGTCTAGTTCTATTACTGAGGCAATGGAAGTATTAAGTACTAAGTCTCAAATGTTATACTTCATGGACTCAGCATTAGAGACCTTAAAAATAATAAGCAAGTAACACTGAAATAATCGGGGAATCAAGTTCGTGGACTTTTAGGACACGTCAACCACTTCACCAGCAAAAATCTATGGTCAGACTTGCATCAAGCTAGTTGGTTGGGTTGCCAGTTATGAAAAATACAGTTAGTAGGGAGAGTTGGCTTTAACAAGCTACAAAATATTATATTTGCTTCTTGGCTTGGATGAGTGATGTATCAATATAAAAGTCCGTGTTATGGGTTTGGGATGTGTTTAGAAGTAATAGGATAAAACTGCTGAAAGAGATTTTGTCCGATTCTATGTTTTAACAGAAAAGGAAACTGAAGCTCAGCGTAAATGACTTCTCCAAAAGTAACAGAGCTGGCTGATGGAAAAGTATTTTGTGGAAGTGCTATATTTGCAGGGTTAATGGAATGAGTGAATGAATGAATGAATGAATGAATGTTTGAATATTAAATAAATATGAAAGGTAAAGCAAGAAGTCATTGAAGAGACTGAAAGTAAACAAAAGCATTGTCACTGACAGGTAAACAGACAGATGGCAGATTTAAAAGGTCACATGGCACTCATACTTAAATTTTATGAGATTTAAGCTTTAAATGGGCCACCCTGAACTAGACATTTATATTTAAGTTTCCCTGGGAACTGTTTTGGCTTTGCCTATAAACACCTCATGATGACAGCATGTAGGTTCCCTCTTCTAAAGCTCTGCTTATTCCAGAATTCAATCAGGTTAGGTCAGATACCTTGACAACCAGGAGCAGAATCTTCAAAAGAAACCTAGAGCAACTCTTTGAAAGTGTATTTTTCCTATTATTAAGACAGGGTACTGTCTTGCTGTGCTGTTTTTTCCTATACCTTGACAGTGTTTCATGAGTCACCTTTGCTCAGCCTGACAGCGGAATGGTTCAGAAGGTCACAGCCTTCTTCCTGGCTCAAAAAACCTGCACATTCCTGGGACGAAGGGCATTGTTTCACAGGAAGAAAACTTATTAGGTTAAGAGATACATTAATGAGTTCTGCAGCCGTTTATGTGCTGTAAATAAAGAAGAGAAAGGATAATAAGGAAAAGGAAGCCAAAACACACAATGAAAGCCTTATAAAGTTGAGTTTTCATACAAAAAACTATTTGAAGAAAATCAGAAAGAAAAATTAATTTGCTTCTTTGCTCCTTAGAACACTGATTCCAACCTTGGTTTTGTGACACTCCAGGATGTCCCCAATTATCTCAATGACTGTCATGAAACGTTCCAAAGAATTCTTGAAATGAAATTAGTTTTATTTCATTTAAAAATAGATGGCCAGCCTCTCTTCAAAGAGTAAGGGAATCAAATGAGCAATTGGCTGCCACCTGCTCAAAAGGGTTCCAGGTACCAGGTTAGGTCTGATGGAAGCTGCAGAGCCATTTTGGAATGGAAATTTTTAATACTTATCTAGACATTTATATCCTCCCAATCCACCTGAGACTTCTTTTTTTTTTTTTAATAGAATACTAATAATAGTGAGAATGATGTTGTTGAGATGTTTCCTTCATGAATCACCCATGGTGAGGTGAGGCTGCAGAAAACACTAGAAGGTTGAGAATCAGATGATTCTGCTTGGAAATTGTCTGGGTAACTTAACTGTGGAAGGATCTTAGTTTGTTCTTCTATGCAATGGGGATGATAGCAAGTACTGGCTTCCTAGGAGTGTCGTGGCATGAAATGAGATAATGTGTGTAAAGCATGTAGTACAGTGGCTGCCTCAGAGCATCTACAATAATGGAAATGCTTTTCTTACTATCTTCTGACTTTTGAGATGGAAGAGCAAGCTGATGAAAACCTCCCTGGTGGGGGTGCTTGGGGTGGCCCTGTGTGATGGTGCTGACCCAAGTGTGGAGGAAGGAGTGTGCCTGCTACCCTTGAAGATGACCAGAGTCCCCATCTTTTTCTCCAAGTAACTGCACCTCACCCAATGGCTGAGCTGTTTTCTACTCCTTTCCCATTAACGCCTCTGGGAGGGCAGCCCCCCATGCCTCAGAGATAGTTCCACTGCACTATTTAAAAAGTGCAGAAAAGCACGTGAAGCCAGTGATCTATAAGCATATACTGAGGTTAAAGCAACAATGGGGGTAGGCGGAGAGTGGAAGTGCTTTCTCTTGCGCAGAAAGTTCTTAGAACATGAGAGCAGTGAAAGGGAGTTCGAGGTCTATCTTATCAACACCCTTCCTTAAGGAACAAGGAAACTGAGACCAGGAGAGAGGGGGTGGCTTCCTGCAAACCACACAGCAAGTTAGGGACCAGGCTTTCCTATCAACCATGCTGCTTCTCCTCTGTCTTGTGACATGTGTGATACTCAGAATTAGGGGAAGAATTGAGTTTTACCAGCCTCAGCAGGTATCTCTACTTTCATTTTCACTGAGATAGATATCTCAAATATTATCCCAATGTTCAAATAGAAAAACTAAGTTCAAGGTGAGTTAAGTCTTCTGCCTAATGACACAGGACTTTTAAGAAATGGATTTTGTTTTCATGTGAGCCTTGAAATCAAGGTGAGGGAAGGGCTGTAATGAGACATGATCATAAAGAGAAGTCATAAATATGAGTCTAGAGTTAAGGCATGAATGAGCAATCAGATATATGTGTAACAAGGTAACCTGAACACATACCCGTTGCTAGTGGAAAACAATGATCAGGAACAAAGCTTAGGAAAAGAAAACGTGCATGAGCACCTTAAAAATGTTTTTTGCTAAATCAGGGTCTTTTGAACAGTCAGAGAAATAACGCCACCACTTCAGGTCTGCACGCTGGGTAGCACTCTTGAGGATTCCCCCTCCCAGGTGCTGTTTCCGAATCAGGCTAGAGGCTGTGCTGGTGGTGCAGTTTTAACCTGTGTTCAGTGCAAACACAGCAGTGTGGGCAAAACAAACAACGGGATAACAGAGGAGAGCGCAAACAAACAGCCCCGGCTGTACATTTCAGAGCAAAATGCCCCAGGTATGGAAGTGCCTGGGAGGTTAAAAGGTCACCTGTCAGCCACGTTTGTCCACTCCCCTTAAAAGGGTAATCGTGAGTAAATTTGCTTTCCAAGGAAGAAGCTATACCCGTTCTTAATGTATATGCTATGTTAATCAAGATGTAGCTGAGCAATTCGAATGGCTAAAACAAAATATTTGGTGAAATTCAACATCTTACCAGGCCACAGTCACCAATGTGACCCCACCATATTGCCCTTGGGTATCATTGAGGAGCCCCCTGAAAATCTAGCAGTTTGATCATCTTGCAGCTTGTATGTAAGGGAGACATTACGAATCGGCAACCAAAGGAAGTACTCGGATTTATATTTTAAAAAATATTCTTTTTCTTACTTAATTTACCCCTCAACACTCCAAGTTATATTTGATTTTTTAGCAGTATCTTAGGGAGTAGCATAGCAACATTCCTGGATTGTATTCAGAGCCAGTTCACAATTCATGACATGGCCTAGTTATGAGAATCCTTATTATGTTCCAAGGGCTAGCATATAAAGATAAGTTAAAATGATCTCTGCTCTCAAAGGCTAGAGAGGGTGGAAATCAAGAGAAGAAAATAAAATTACATTTCTTCCACTTTTCCTTAAAAAAATCATATGCTCACAAGTAGATTATAATTGCCACAAACAATCCATATCTCTAACACTAAATTGTTTGTGCATTATATTAACTGCATTTGTAAAGGAAAACAAACTTGGGTTTAAGATGTAGCTTTATAGTTTACTAGCAGTGGCTCTGAACAAGCTCTCTAACATCCTTGAATATAAAATGGAGTTCATAACATTAACCTTAGAGACTGGCAAGGCTCCGAAGTGCATGGAGCACCTCGAGTGGCATGGGACACGAAGTAGGTGTTCAATAAATGGTGACATTATTATTTCTAGCTTACTCTCTGTCTTCAGAGTTCTAAGACTTGTCTAATTTCAATTACAAAGCATTTAGACAGTGTTTCAGATAGCTTTCAGTCTTAAAAATCTGTCCATAGAGAATATCCTAATGTTTTTCTATGTTACCACTTTATGGTTTTTATTCATGTAAACATATAAACGGACATGGATAACATATATGTTATAAAACCTGAGAAACATGGGGACCAATCATTTAAGTTAGAGGATAAAACATCACTAATATTAATAAACCTTCTCTGACAGCTTTTAAGTATTGACATTTACTATAGATTTTTTACTTATTTTATTGCTTCATTCTTATTACTCAGAATTTCAGATGATGATTTTAATACAGTGTTTGTAAGAATGGTAAAGGAAGTGGCAGGGAAGGTAGAAAACCTGGGAGTGGAGTAGGAGAATTACAAGGAGGGAGCCTATTGATTTTCCACAAGATTAACATTAAATATGCCCTGAACACCAGGTAGGGGGAATTTAGGCTGAATCCTATTGTCTATGTGGGAGCTATTTTTGCTCTATGGTTTCAAAAAAAAATAATAAAACTGCATTTTATTAGCACTTTATAAATTTAAGTACACCAGGGAAAATTGCCTTATTTAACATTACTTAGTTACCTGAAAGGCACAATGTTAGAAACTAATATTTTTACAAAAGACTGACATTAATAATCGGTTATACTTCCCTTAAGAGCTTAGTAATCTTTGATGAATAAAAAAATTCTCTTCTGAAGAGGAAAATAAGAAAACGTTTTAGAAAGTAAACAACAGTTGACAGAGGGCTCTTTCCCTGTCTAGTAACCCAAAATGACCATCATAATCACTGATTAATGTCTATACAAGTATCTGTCACAGGAGAATTCCAAGTAATGCTACAGACTTGTTATGTTCAAAGAAAACAAAAATTTCCTGCCAGTGGTACACACATCAGACTTCTCATATAAGGTCAACAAATGCTGAAGTAAAAAACATGAGAAAAAATGCCATGGGGGAGGGAAGGATTGGGAGTTTGAGATTAGCAGGTGCAAACACTTATACATAGAACAGATTAACAATAAGGTCCTACTGTATAGCACTGGGAACAATAGTCAATATTCTGTGATAACCAAACTGGAAAAGAATATGAAAAAGATTATATTATATGTAAAAGTGAATCACTTTGCTTTACAACAGAAATTAGCACAACATTGTAAGTCAACTATACTTAAATTAAAAAAAAATTTTTTAATGCCAAAGTAAAACGTTTGAACATTGGAAAGGAGGCTTATATCTTATTCAATTTTAATGTTAAAAATGGAGAGAAACATTAGCTTCGAGTATAACACAATGTGCATGTTTCCTTTTCGGTTACCTATTGTGGCCACTAATTAAAAACTTCTGTATTTTACAAAAGTTCTGGCTGACTTCCTGTAAAACTTTCCCGTAAAGATTTTTGGGGTTTGTTTTTGGCTTGATTATGTTCTTTTTTTTTTTTTATAATTCCAACACACTTACAAATAGGCCTAAAGTACTCTTTCTTAACCCATAAGCGTAGGGACAATAAAAGGAAGGTATTCTGTGCAGTCTAGGAGATAATAGTGTCCGGTGCCTGGTCAGCAGTAACAACCAGATGTTCAAATCATGCGTTTGGTGCTAATATCATCCAAAGTGATTCCCTGTGGAAATCCATGCTGTGTGAAGGGGTAACGGAGCTTTGCAATCATAGGGTAATACTTGCGTCTCTTATCTTTAAAGCATTAGTCATTTTATTGTTTTCATAAGGAGTTGTAGCTATAGTAGATGTTGTTAAAGAAAGCCCTGAGAAGTGGATAGAGAAATCTTTTTGCTTTCAGTTTTTCTTAGAAACCCTTCATGTGCTGCCTCTCCAGGCCATTGCCTGGCACCCCCACCTCCATCACACACACACACACACACACACACACACACACACACACACACACAGCACTGGTGCGTCTCTAGTCTGGCCTATGCTGCCTGGGGGTTTTCTGCGGCAGCTGTGATATCCTGAAGGGTGTGTGAAATTGAAGACAAACATTTTTACTAGGAGTTTACAGCCTTAACAAAGTAAACTGCAAGCCCTCCAGGTGTCCTTGATGGTGGCAACAAAGGCCTGTGGTGCAGCAAAAAGAGACCTGGGTTTTGAATTATAAGGAGCTGCATTTGTATTCCTGCTCCAAGTTCATGGGCTGGGTGAACTTGGGCAATCACTTTCTCTCTGAGAGTCTAGGCTTCATCACGAGTCAAATGGGGGTGCCGACTAGATTGTTTCTAAAAGCCTTTATCCAGTCCTAGGAGTCTACAGTTCTAATGTTTGCATTACCTTTTGTATTTTATTAGTTACTTTCCCATAATTTTTTAAAAAATCTTAAATGCCTAGGAAACAAAGAATAAAATTACATTTCTGTCGTACGCACTTTGCGTGATTTTTTTTCCTCCTTATTTTTAAAAATTGAACATGCCCTTTAAAAACAAGGAACAAAAATGAGACAGAAGTTACTGTTAAGTATCTCTTCTCAAGAAGCCAAAAGATGGTGGTGGTATTTTGGTACTGTTTCAGAGCAAAGGAATTTTTATTTCTCTAAGATAATCTATTTTTCAAATATTCCAAAAATGTCATCTTAAATCTAGAGGTTTCATATATGAATCATTATTAATTATGAAATTTTGTATCATGCATTTTAGTTTACAAAACCTGCAGTTTACCTGCAGGATCTCATGACCTCACCTAGCACTGGTCCCACTCTATTAGACTGATGTTAAGACAGATACTAAGTCATGTCTGACACCTTGGAACCCCCATGGACTGCAGTACGCCAGGCTTCCCTGTCCTTCACTATTTCCTGGAGCTTGCTCAAAATCATGTCCATTAAGTCAGTGATGCTATCTAACCATTTCATCCTCTGCCACCCGCTTCTCCTGTTGACTTCAATCTTTCCCAGCATCAGAGTCTTTTCCAAGAGAGGTACTAACCTCTCCATCTGACTGGTGAGAAGTTGAGGCTCAAAGAGTTGCTGAGGTTCTTCAGATCCCCCTAGAGCCAGGGTCTGAATGCACATACCTCCTACTATAGAATGTCATGTAAATGTTCATGTGATTAAACTAAAATTATTCATTTCAAGCCTACTACACACATCAAGTGGCATTTCATCTGGATTCAGTCAAGAAGTTTAGCTCATTTCTAGTTTGAAGCTTAGATTCCTTGAATGCATAAAATGGCTCAAAAATTGGCCAGGGTTCAGATTGGAAAAAAACAGGTGTATCAGTTCAAAGATAATGTTCTTTGATGATCAGTATAGAATACAAAAAATAATTCATGGGGAAAATAGGGGAAAAGAATAAAGTACATTTCTTCAGAGTTTTGGAGCCTTTAAGGTCTTTTATTGAAGAATCTGGATGCCAGACGTGATCGGGGAATGAACCTGGACTTCATTGCTGTGCAGGTCCGAGCTGAAATCCTGGATCTGCCTCTTCCCGACTCTTACTCATTTGACGATTCATCCCTTGGAGACTCCACTGAGTCATATACTAAAATAGAATTAGTAGGAACACTTAACTTGCAAAGTTGTTTGTAAGCACTAGAAATCATTATATATATAAAGCACCTGTAATATAGTGCTTGATAAAATAAACATTTCATAAACCATGGCTATAGTTATTAGGATTCATTTTCTTTCAAATTGTTATTGGGTCCATTTTATGACACGTTAAACTATTTGGTGTATGAAATCTAAGTATAGGAGGAGTTCTATCAATGGGAGGGCAGTTGATACAGATAATCCATGCGATCCCTTGCAACTTTGAGCTAGTGTTATTATAAACTATATTTTCCAAGGTGTTTTCTCTATCAGAGATCCTGATTATGGTAGTGAAATAGTTTTTTGTCTTCATACATGGGATCTTTTTATCTGAATATCTATATTAATGTACTATGCTGTGCTTAGTCACTCAGTTGTGTCTGACTCTTTGTGACTCCATGGACTGTAACCCTCCAGATTCCTCAGTCCATGGGAATTCTTCAGGCAAGAACACTGGAGTGGGTTGCCATGCTCTCCTCCAGCGGGATCGTCCCAACCCAGGGATCGAACCCAGTTCTCCCGCATTGCAAGTGGATCCTTTACCATCTGAGCCACCAGGAAAGCCTTTATATATTAATGTATATATATATATATATATACACACACACACATATATACACACGTGCTACAATTTTCAAAATGGAACCTGCCCACATGCATAAAGGAAGATACTGGTCTTCAACTAAAAATAGTGCCAGAAGGGGACCCACACGATACCAATGGTAACACTAGTAATAATAGCAGTAATCATTTCTAAAGAATCTAGTCTGTTTCAGGCATTGTAAATCACCATGCAGAAACGTGTCTGTATCCTTAAGATGCTGGAGTTCATGGCCTGTGTTTGTGCCAGGGTTGGGTGAGCCTTGCTGTGCAGTCTTGTCTGTGCGTGCTTATGAAGTGCCCATGAAAGTCTACAAAACTTTTCTAAGCAGCAAGGATGTCATGGAAAATATGTTGCGGTTGGTATCATAGGACCAGAATATATCTTTCATTAGTTCAGAGTGACTTTGCACAAGTCACAATCTTTCTAAGCCTCAGTGTCTTCAACTATTAAAATAATAATAATAATCTTTCTTCAAATTCAGCATTCTATGGTTGGATGTTATTTAGTTTTTACAATTGGCTTGAAATCTTCGCATTCTTATTAAGTGTGTATAGTCCTATAGGTGTTTACAGTTCATTAATTCTTTTTCTTTTTATCTATTTATTTTTTTTTTACTTTATTCTACTTTACAATACTATATTGGTTATGCCATACATTGGCATGAATCCACCACAGGTGTATACGAGCTCCCAATCCTGAATCCTCCTTCCTCCTCCCACCCCACATCTCTTTTTACCTCTTTAAACAACATTAATATCTCTTGCTTAGCCTGAATGAGCTGGAACAGGAATATCTGAACTGACTCACAAATATGTTTCCTAATTAAGTTTTAATTATTAGTACAGTTGCAGAATCAGTTGTTTCCATCTTCGGATATTTAAACAGTTTTAGAAAATTAAAACTTTCTACCAAAGAGTAACATTGGAACAAGGTTTCTTTTTGTCAACTGTACATTAATTTCTTATTAGTCAACATCATAATTTTCACAAATTTCAGAGTGACCAGACCCAGAGGATTGGCAGTGAAATGGGGGTCGGAGATCCAATTGCTAATAGTTAAAATGTCTACGTGAGATTTTGAACTCTTGACTCAGTCTTTTTCCTTCTTCCTAAATGGCTCCTAAGGAGAGTGACATATTAAGGGAAAATCCAGATATTAGACTGACATAAGAAAGGTGGAAAAAACAGTACCATGCATCAGGGATGAAAAAAGAAGTCTCTATGAATGTGTCAGACATAAAAGAAAGTGAAGGAAAGTTAAGAATTACCACAGGGCAGGCAGGACTCCTGCTAAAGACCCTGCCCTGCCGGTCACAGCTGGAGAGAAAATGAAAGAGATGCAAACAACTGTCCTGGAAACACGGAATCATCCTTTTGTCTTTTTGTCCCCTTATGAACAATCACAGTATGCAAAAATGGAGGGGGATCTCAAAGTATTGGGATGAACATTTCAGCAGGCTCTGCATATAAATAGCAGAGACATGGAAGTGTGCCTCTTTGAAAACAGGCCGTGTTTGGGAGCTCCCAGTGCAGTGAAGAGAATGGTAATTAATGTATAGTGAATGACTCTGAATGAAGGATGAATAGGGGGGCCTAACAATGGGTAGGTTTTCTCTTTCTTTCCTTTTTTCCCCTTTTTCTTTCTTTTCTCTTCCTTTTCTTTCTTTCTTTCTTTCTTTCTTTCTTTCTTTTTTTTTAGGTTAAAGCATTGAAGAAAGAAAGCTCTTAAAAGATGGCTACTGTGAGGCTACAACTTCAATGTCTGTCTTGTGTGGCTTTCCTTTCGAGGCTGTGGTGGGAGTTTGTTTTGTATTGCTCTCCAATCACAATGGAGTTAATTTGCACCAATTTCATTTTTTTGTGCGTGCTCCTCAATGTTTTCCTTTCTGCTGGATTTTTTTTAAAAAAATATTATTTTGGCAGGGCTTGGTCCTTTGATGATCCTTTTGAGCAAATGGTTTGCCCAAAGTTCAGATGGTGCTGGCTCCGTCTTCTTTTTCATTTACAACATCAAGAGGATTACAGAGAATAACTTTGTTGCCCAACATCAATGATATATCTTCAGGCTACTAGAAAGGTAGTTCTCAGAAAGTGTGTCTTCTAATAGTTTAGAACCTCCACAGGCTTCAGATAAAACAAGTATTAAATACAGAAAGCTCACAAGGATACCAAGGAAGGTTAAACTCACGCAACCTCCTTCATCTCAAACACCTGAAATATATCGGTTTTTTTTTTTTTTTTTTTGACTGTCGAAGTGTGATCATGGTGAAGACAGCAGTAAGATCTTATATAACAGCAGACAGAAAAGGGCAGAGGAGTCACGTGGAGATGCACACACATATTAGTGAGAGAACACAAAAACAATGTTGTCAAAGAGCAGGTAATTTATAATAGGTCCAAAACCAAATATATATGTCAATTCAAAAGATGATGGTATAAACAGAGGTGATTTCTCTCTTAGTGGAACTATCTGACATAACCTAAAATTTTATACTAGGGAAATTTTAGGAATTCTCACCATTTTAACAATTATGGGTGTGCAGAGGAAATCCCAAATAGGGCACACAACTTGAACCTCTCCCCTGGGTTCCAGTCATCATTTCAGCTGTGGCTGGACATTTGAACGCGGATGGCTCACTAGCTCTTTCAAAACCTTTCCTTTCCTGGGCCCCTTCCTGGGGAACTAGCATCTCTCATCTGGTTGCAAATTTTGTGCACAGCTGTAAGGGTCCATGGGGACTGGTATCCTGGTTGTGGTAACTTAACATCCCAGAATTTGGCCACAGTCTTGCTGTCAGGCAATTGTGTTCTTTTTAATAGATTCAGTTTTAGACTGCATAACTAAATATGATTTTGACTTTACATCTTTATATGGCTTCTCATATGAATAAATTCAAACCCAGAACAATTTCTTGGTGAGATTATGAAGGATTTTTGAGTGGACTTTAAAAATTGCAGTATATTTAAAATGCCACGAAGAGCCTTTGCCTAAAGGCTTGTCACATTACTTGAAATTCCACAATGGGAAATACTTTCCTTTTTGTCCGAGGTCCTCAAAGTCCCCATATTAAAACAATAATCCCTGAGCTGGGAATTTCTGCCATCTGGGGATGTGCTCCCAACCATCGGACATTGTGGAGAAGCCAGAACTATTGAGTCAGTAGGAAGATTAGGGGTGGCCAGGGGCTTGGAAAATGGGAGGGAGGTATGAATAGGTGGTGCACAGGAATAGGTGGTGCACAGGAGATTTTTTAGGGATTGAAACTCTCTGTATCACATTATAATGATGGACATCACACTATACAATTATCAAAACCCATGGAACTGTAGAATCTTAAACAGAGAACCCTGGTGTAAACTGTGACTTTTACAGTTAATAATAATAAAAAATTTATGTTGGTTCATCAGTTATACCAAATGTACTTATTAATGCAAGGTATTAATAATAGGGAAAACTGTAGGATGGCGGAGGCGGGGGGAAGGAGGAGGTATGTGGGAACTCTCTGTGCTACCTACTCAATTTTCTATAAACCTGAAACTGCTCCAAAAACAATTCTATTGATTTTTTTAAATGATATGTTTCGTTATAAAAAGAAAAGCACTTTCAAAGTAATCTCTAATATTTCTCAGTGATCACTTGGAGTGCCCACTCCTTGAGTTTTCTGTCATCTCTCAGGCCATATGCCGTCTCCATAGCTGATGCTTCTTAAGGCTTCCTTAGCCCACGCACAGGTCACCTCAGTGTTGGGAATGGTGCTCACCCTGGGGCAGGAACCAGGCCCTTATGCCAAGCACAGTGTCTGTTATACAGAGGATTTCCCAGAAACTTGTAGGCACAGGTGCAGACTCACACAAGAACATGAAAAGAAAGGCAAAACTGATAAAAAGTATCTAACAAAATAGGTATGCAATGTACCTTTCACATGTTGACTTATATTTTTAGAAATTTTGGTTGGAATGTGATTGTTTTACAATGTTATGTTAGTTTGTGCTGTGAGTCAGCAATATGTATACCTATATTCCCTCTTGAACCTCCGTCTCACCGCTCACCCATCCCACCCTTCTAGAGCATCACAGAGCACTGAGCTGAGCTTCCTGTGTTGTACTACAGGTTTCCACCAGCTATCTGTTTTACACATTTGAAAATATTAACTCAGCTTTGGAAAGAGCTACTACTCTACTTATGTTAACCATGATTTAAGCTATTTTAGGGGGGAAAAAAAGTACTCACATAATTGGTCTTTCTCACAGGGTCTCTACTAGGTACTATCAGTTGAAAGTGTTAGTGTGTTAGAGTTTAGATAATCATCAATATCTTTCCCAATATAGTATATAGCTCTTTTTTATTAGTATGATCTTGCTATAATCATCTTGAATATTTTTCCCCAGTTTTCTCCTAGATACATAATCTAGTACTTTTAACATGCATAAAAGTAATAAGAAATCACTTAACTTAGAATACTTTGAACTGTTGCAATTTGACAGATTCAGAAATTTCATCTTTATTTAATCTTTGGATTCCAATGGCACTTTGTAAATACAATTTGACCCACCCACATCACTTCTAGAAGTTATACAAATAAAGCATCTAAAATGTATAGGAGGGAGTAGCAATATAAAATAGAACAAAAGAAATAACTTTATGTTGTGCTTTTAAAAAAAGAATGTATAATATTTACTATGACCTTTAAGTAACCTGTTGTGTTTCAAGAAGAAAAGATATATTGTTAAATGGATTATTCCTTTGGTTCTTTCCATCTCAATTAATGTAAATACTCTTAAACATAAGGGATACAGTGTTGGCTGCAAAGATGATCCAGCATTTTGGACTCTTTTCATTATTTTGCTTCTAGTAGTACTTTAAGTCTCTGGTGTCTTACCTCTACTGAGACCTGGCATTTCTTTTTGTTGGAGAGGCAATTTAATCCATTTTTACTGTCTGCAAACAGACTTTCAAATGAAACCTCAGACTCTTTGACTGTGCCCCAAGGATTCCACCAAACCTATAATCCTCCACTCTCTTCTGGGGCCGTGGAGGGTGACAAGAATAGAGCTGGGCTCAACGAGGAAGCCTCATTAGTGTTAGTGATTTTGATTTCTGTTACATTTCTGCTCTGCAGCCATTTCAAAGTTGGAGTGATAACTATCTTTGCATCTCCTGTACCCCTGCCCCAGCTGTCCTGAAGTCAAGCTCTGGAATGATCTGGTGAAGCATCTTAAGACCATGGAGGAGGCCAGCAGATATGCTTTCTCTCAAGGAGTCAGGGGGCCTGATAATAAACAAATGAGTGTTCAGCTTCTAGATGTTGACAGTTTGCAACAGAAAGTCAACTCTGTGACAAGCACCATCCGAAGTTCTGTGTGATCATGGCCACCACTGGGTGACATGTGTGTGCCAGGCCACATAGGCAAAGCTTGGACAAAGACAAATTAGAAAAAAATGATTCTGGTTGTCCCTTTCTCTGTGGGAAATCACACTTAATGCCTGGGAAAATAGTACATTCTGAAGGTCGTCTTTTGAAAGAAAAAAAAATGGAGACCAGTGGAGTAGAAGGAACTGCAGGCAAACAACATTTAAGAAGTGACTGCCATGTGTCAGGCAAGGGATATCATTTAACTCTCACAACCATCTAAGCATTATTATTCCATTTTATAGATAAAGGAACTAACATCAGAAAGAATAAGCAGCTTCCACATTCTGTGTTTAAATTGCTCCTGACTAAGCCAGGATGACTGCTCTTGACTGCTACAGACTGACTGCTGATGGAAGTTTGCAGGTACTTATTGCTATAAACCCTAAGAGGTATTTCCCATCTCACCAAAGCTCTTGTACACTCTCCCCTTCTCTGTGAAATGTGATTAACTGTTAATTTTAAACTTTGGTAAAATTTGTAAATTGCCTAAACATAAACATTTAATATTTATGGTTTAGCCACTAAATCACATTCAACTCTTTGCAATCCCATGGACCCACCTGGCTCCTCTGTCCACGGAATTTTCCAGGTAAAGAATACTGGAGTGGGTTGCTATTTCCTTCTCCAGGGGATCTTCCTGATCTGATCCAGGGATCAAACCCAGGTCTCCTCCTTTTCAAGTGGTCTCTTGCATTGCAGGCAAGTTCTTTACCCAGGGAACTTCCCTGGTGGCTCAGACGGTAAAGCATCTGCCTGCAATGCAGGAGACCTGGGTTCAATCCCTGGGTCAGGAAGATCCCCTGGAGAAGGAAATGGCGACCCACTCCAGTACTCTTGCCTGGAAAATTCCATGGATGGAGGAGCTTGGTAGGCTACAGTCCATAGGGTCGCAAAGGGTCGGACACAACTGAGCGACTTCACTTAGAAAAACATTATATACCTGTTTGTCAATGCATAGGCTTGGTTGGCTAATATTAACTTTACTGTTGCTATGCCTATTACACACATATTGCCCAGGAAACCAGAAGATTATAAATAACCAAAAAGAAAAGGGTCCTTAATATTATGGAAAGAGCAAGGACTTCACACCAACTCCTGATTTGAACCCTAGTTTCTCTGCTGCTGAGTGTGTAATCAGTTACATATCTCTCCGAGCTTCACTCAAGCACATTAATGTGAAAATACAATGACACCTTTTATCTGCACTTTATTTTATTTATTTATCAGTAGAGAGACCATCTGAATGAATTTAAGCACTGGCACAAAAAAAGTGTCTTTCACATGGACACTCACGACTTTTAGCAGATGTAGTAATGTTGCTTTGAGCCAACATTTCACTCTTTGTGTGTCAACCTCCACATTGGTAAAATAAGAAATATGTGTGTTATAGTGATACAGGGTTAGGAGACATAAATAGGTACAATTGTTTTGCTGTCGTTCATAATTCAAATTGGAGGAGCTTATCTGAGCATCTCTAATTCCCTCCCCATCTCGTTGAGAATTAAATCGGATAGTAGCTTTTAGACCACACACATTGAGTTACTCCTATTATTATCAAGCTGGAATGGTAAAGGTCAGAGTAGTTAGATCTTTAGATTTTATTCCTTCTTTTTTGGTATTATTATCGTTGTGTATGAATTATTGATCATGCCGCTGGCTTTTATAAACTCTGTGTGAAGGAGGATTGCTGCCTCTGCCTTTGCAAATGGCAATGTAGCCCTGCTTTAAAAAAAAAAAAAAGAAAGAAGCACCACCGCCCCCACTAAAAAAAAAATTCAGATGGGTAGAAGTAAATAATGTCAGATTCTAATCTTTTGAAAAGAATAAGACCAGATCTACGTAAACAATAGCACGACCATGAAATAGACTGTCTAGTCAGTCAAATACGTATCTATTTGTAATTCCAATACCTTTTCTCAACATTTAAGTCCTTTCACATTTCACATCAGCCCCTTTCAGAAGATTTAAGTGTATTTATTTTTCACATATATTAGATGTGCACATATAAAGTTTCTTTAGGGCAGAAATATGTTATTGTAATTTTTAGAATTTTACCTCCCACATAAATAATGATAATTTACCCCATAAATAATAATCTTAACAGTTAATCAGTGCTTACTAAGCCCCAAGCATTGTCTTGGCCACTTAATACAGATTTTCCCAATTAATATACAACTCCATTTTACAGATGGGGCAGATGAGACATGAGGAAGCTAAATATTGTGTCTTAGCCTTGCTACCTAAGGTCACAGAACAGCAAAGTGGTGGAGCTGAAATCTGACCCAAGAGGTTCGAAGCCAAGTCAATACTTTTAGCTACTTCACTGCGTAGTCTCCTTGGAAAGTGCTCAGTAAATATTGACAAATAAGGGAATTAATGGATACAATAGTGGGTATCCAGGACAAGGAGCCTATTCCTTAAACTCTCCCTTCCTTTCTTTTTCTCCTTTAAAAATTTTATTTTATTTAGACTCTTCCTTTCTTCCTGAGGAGGCATTTCCCTTCAGGGAGGCAGGAGGGCGATAGGCCAGCTAAGTGTGAAGCTCAGGGATCCAGAAGAAGCACTCCCCGTCTGCTGACAATGCGAGCAGGGTGGTGCCCTCCGTCGGGAACTGCCAGCTCCACTCCCCTGCTCTGCTCCTGCCTTATTATTGATTCTCAAGAGAACAAACCAGGGCTGGGGCTGGAGCCTTCTGACAAGAGATGGGGCTGCATCTTGTTTTCATGATATTTGAAATTATTAACGGTGTAATTATTTTTACATTCAAAAACCTTTTACTAACAGCTTTCCATCTAGAACCAGAACATTTTACCACTTTTGAATAAGAAAAAGCTTCTGTTCCCAAAGATTCCCACAAGACACTCAACATTTGGAGTCCCCGTGACCCCTGGACTTTTCAGCCACCTCTTGTTTCCCTTTCTTCCTAGGTCTTGAATCCTGTCACAATTTATACTTAAAGTCTCAAAGAAGCAAAATGAAATTATGCTTGTCACATAATTGGAGCGAGATGATCATGTAATATGCTGGTGGCTGGTGCTTAACACAATTTCTTAAAAATATAGATGACACCATGAATTGGTGTTTTTCATGCTTTTACTAAACTATCTTGGAATATTTAGCCCATTCAACAAGAAAAGTTAGGCAGGCCGTTTCAGACCAGGTTACAAGTGGGAAGACATTTGTCAGGGCTGCTTTCACTGGCAATATACTTTAATGAGATGGCATTGAGAGAAGATGGTTTAAAGAACAAAGTCAGGTTTGTTGGGAGGCCATCAGTAACCCAAGAAGCCACACCGCTCGGGGGCAGAGGCTGTGGAAAGGGTAATTGCAGGGAGTGCCAATCACACATATACACTACACAGAAACAACTGGCCATTGATGGTCCACACGAGAGGAGGGGCACAGAGGCAGGGAGGTTGGAAAATAGCAGATTCTTCAAAATTTCTTTCCACTTGCCTTTCAATTTCATCACATACATTCCATCATTAGGAGAAAAAAAGACAGAAAATGGCAGCCAGGAGCAAGGAAAATACAGCAAGGGACACTGCCCAGCTGAGACCATGAAATTAAAAAGAAAAAAAATGCAAGCCCCCATTTCAGTTTGGTTGAGTTCATGCAAGCCACAGAAAATTTGTGATTTGGTCTAGATACTCCTATTGGAAATATTTAGAAGATTTGTGAGTTTAGGGAAGACCTATCAACCACAATAATCTGATGACAGGTTATCCGTGGATACGGATGAAGAATCCCTGCATCAGACTAGATCACAAATCTGCTCAGACTTTTCAAGTGCTGGCTTTACAATTTAAGCCAGTACCTATGAAGTCATGGGAACTATGGACTCCTCTGCATTGTCCATGATGGACTTTTCACTTCCTCCCAGGGACGTGGGAAGGACTGCAGTACAATTCAAAAGTCATATTGCATTACCAGAGAGACTAAGATGAAACACTGGAAGTTTAGGAGCTAAAAGGCAGATAAGCGAGGTGAAGCAACCATCTTTCAGGTAGATGCCATTAGTATGCTTGATTCAAAGGAAGAGAAAATAGAGGGAGAAACTGAAGAAGTGCTTTCAAGCAGCGCTGGGACTGGAGTCATTAAAGCCTCCTCTGTATCAAGCCATTGAGCATGAAGAGTTGGAAGCTGTTCTGTAGCAAGAACATTCCAGAAATACGATAAAGTTGCATTATTTATTAGGGTTTAAATGGAGATAACGAAGAATAATTTTGATGAGCACAATCATACATGATTGATTTTTTTTTTTTTAACTGAATCCTCTGATCTTGATTACACACTTTGGTATATAAACCACCTTCCCTTTTTAGAAAGCTTAACCCCTCTGAATAAATTCAACTCATGTTTCGAATTAAGTTATATGCCAGATTGAATTCAAATTAAACATAAAGTAATGAATTTATATTCTTGATGCTCAGAGACAGCAGACTGATTTTGATTCTTATTTCTCCATCACTTAGCCTGGGGTCTTTCACCTAGCAGTTGATCAATAAACAGGTTGATTTGCTTGATTTAATTGGTGCTTGTGATTATTTTCAGCATTGAATGTTGAAGCCATGGATTCCACCATTGACCTGGCTTGATAGTGATCTTTTTATTTGCTATGTTCTATGGACATTCTCCATCTCTTCTTTTTTACTCATTTCACCTATAATTTTATACTTTTTCTCCTCTTTCTTTCTTGGTTTTGTGGTGACTGTCTTAGTTCTTCTTGTGCCTCTCCGACTACCCTCTTGATTTCCTTTTGCTGATCTGCCCTGTCGTCTTCCAAAACCTTTAAATGCTATCAGGTGGCCCATATGGTCTGATGAGCTCCACATCCATGTCTCCAGCCCATGGTGGTTTTCTGAGCACCAGAAGAATGTATCCAACAGCCTACTAGAAATCAGCCCATGAATGTTGCAGTGGTAATTCAAAATCACTTTTATCCATCTTTCCGCATGAAACCTCTTATATTTCTATCTTAATGAAAAGCCCAACTTTTCTCCAATTGCCCAAGGCGGGAACTTAAAAATCATTTTAGGTTTCTCCCTCCATGCACCTCTGATATTCAATCACTGGACCACCTAAATGTCCTTATTGTACCTACTACCTCTGCCAGAGTCCCACCTCTCATCATTTCTTTCTTGAACTAAAGCAGCAGTTGCCCTTTCAGTTAGTTAAACTTATGATTTTCTTATTTCCAGTCCAGTCTCCAGTCTGCCTCCAAGATGACTTTACTGAAACAAACTTAGAGGCTTAACCAACAAGAGGGCAATCTGCATTGCTAGGGGAGAACCCTTGGGCACTATGCCAACCCCAGACCAAGTTGCTGTGAGGATTTTTCAGTTATGTGAAACAGTGACACACCCCAACCTTTGCTATCCACTGCCCCCCATTTAAACCAGTTTCAAATGAGTTTTCTGTTGCAACTTGCAACAAAACAGACTTAACCTGTACATCACTGTGCATATAGAATAAAAATTAAGCTTTCTCTTTCTAAAAGTCAGTCTTCTTCCCTTCCTTTTGCTCCCAACTCGAGTTTCCCCAGCCCAGCACACCCTCATGCCTTGACAATTCAGATGGCTCCCTTCATTCAAAGTCCTACTCTTCTTCAAGCCTCCTCCATACCTCCTTCTCTGACTCTTTCATGCTGAAATAGGCATTATTAGGATGTTCTGTACTCAGTAGGACCACCTACAAAGGAACCCCAATCAATAGATGATACCATACATGGAGTCAATTGCTGAATACCTTCAACAGCATTTGAGTGAAAAGCATGGCCAGAATGAATTGAGAAGAAACTTCTAGTTGTCAGGAGACCCTCTGAACTCTTAGAACCTCAATGCTACCTTTCAAGAAAAAGATGAATGGGACAGTGTTTTGAAGTGAGAAGACTCTTGATAAATATCTCATCAGGTCAAATAAAAAGAAATCTCAGTGTCTGCATGTCTCCATAACAAAGGGAACCACAAAAAGGTACGTAGGAGTAAGAAGTTCCAGCCCTCATACAGGGCAAAATCAGTGAACTTGTGGCTTTAGATTATTACCATAGGGTACATTTTCTATGTAAAGTACTCCACTATATTTTCCTAAAAAATGAATGATTTCTCATTTTCCATATTCTTCAAATCACTGGTTGTGTTCATTTATAGGATTTCTACACCAGTAATTTTAATAACAATTTATTTCAGAATTCAGTATTAAAATATTTTTTGTGTACAGAGAACATGTATCCTTGATTTTTCTCTGGATTCATGTATTTGCAGTCTTCTTTATAGGGAAAGGCTGAACAGAAAACAGGAGCTTGGTTTAAACACCCATTCAATGTGTCAGATCCTTTGCATATATTATGTAATTTGATCCTCACAGCATTATTGCTCTGGTATGGGTAATATTGGTTGAAGGCAACCTCTCCTTGTTTTTTTTTTTTTTTTTTCAAGAATGCACAGCAGACAGTTCAGGCCTTGTAGATTTTCTACAACTTAAATAGGGCAAAGGGCATAGTGGTTAAGAGCTTCATCCAAGGGTGGAATGATAGATTTAATCCCTGCTCCACCCTTGACCAGCTGTGTGACTGTGGGCAAATTCCTTAACCACCCTGAGTCTTGGTTTCATCACCCATAAGATGAGGGTATTAATAGTACCTACATCATAGAGCTATTGTGCTGAGTAAGTGAATTAACATTTGAAATGTGCTTTGAAGAAAGAATGGCACTTGGTAAACGCTGTAGTGTTTGTTAACAAAATTAAAAAAAAACATTCCCCAAACATTATATCTCTTCTTTGCAATAAAATAGCAAGATAATTCCCTCCATCCAACCAACATTTAAAGATAAGATTTTCAAGTCAATTTTATAAAAGTATTAATTAAACCTATCAAAACCTCTGATATCTGACTCTCCCTGCAAATCTCATTAGAATAACTGGCACAAGCCATTTTTGCTAAGCCATTAGGGAAAAATTTTATGAGTATCAATGATTGGTACTCCCTTTATTCTCCTGTATAAATCTGAAATCTGTAATCCAAATATCCCATAAAAGAGTCTAACTTGGATAGAGAGATTTTGAGAAAGTATCCCTAAAAGTTATTTGAAGGATGTATCATCCACACATGTATATCAAGAATGTTGTATTAAGGATCTTGTAGCCATTTCCAGTCTCATCAAGGAAAGAACTTGGTGTTCAACTAGTGATATCTTCCTTGAGCATAAGACGGGCAGTGACATGAAGCATGCCAAGAGAGACCTGCACCCTCATCTTATGGAGAAGGAAACAGAGATTAAAGAGAGGGAGTGACTTGCTGAACATCACACATGGGCTTAGGACCATATGAGCCTAGGACCAGAAGTGGAATATGTGTGTGTTGGGAGTGATGGGTGGAGGTGGACTTAAAGACCACATGTAAGTTTTGTCAACCATTTTCCCAAAGTTAGGATTTTCCTACAGGCCAGGCATTATGAAAAGGAAAACATAATTTGCATTCTGACTTTGGGCTAATATACCTGGTATCTGCAAAACAAAACATTATCAAAGGTAAACTCATGCAATAGGACTATCTGGGATGACAGAGAAAGAGATCCAGAGTTTCACCCCATAAAGCTTCAGTGACAAGTATGGCAATGACTCACCCAAAATGCAAGACAAGAATGAAGAATGACAAGCAAGAAATGCTGGCCCAAATCTCGACAACAAGAGAAGCCAAGCATAACTGCAAGCTCGTCATGGAGCTGCAGAGAATGAACTGGTCATGCAGGATTCGGTACCCAATGATCCTTCTGTTATGACAGATGCTCTCCAAACACTGAGAAGCTGGAAGACACACACACACACACACTCACACTCACACACACTCACACACACTCACACACATTCATCTCCCTCTGGTGGATCTCAGTTTTGGAAATGGACGGCTAGGTTTACGCCAATATTCAAATATTAACAACACTCTTATCTGATAATGATGTGTTCCTTCATCTGGAAGAATTAGGAAAGTCTTTCTGCTTGAGTTACTGAAGTGTCACCACTTTTCAAAGGATATCAAGTATAAATAAGTTCTATTACTTACAACAAGATGCAGGCTTTGTTTAGCTACAAAGAAGCGCAGTGAATTTCTCATTTAAGTCAAAGAGCTTACTGAAGAGGACATTGTTGTCTCCAAGATGTCATTAACCAGTTTTATCCTGGCTGTGGTGACACAGGAGAAAGCTTTCAGCAATAACTGGATGATTTTGGTTTTCCGAATTCTGTGGGGTTGCTGCAGATGAATGCAAATATAGGTGTTTGGTAAGGAGGGGTATGTTGCTAGTAGACAAAGGCTGTAATGCCACAGTTATACCCGTGAGAAAAAGTGTGCTAGTTGATTTTGGGAGCCTTTTTGGCTCCCTTGTGTGCTCCTGGGAAGCTGTGAGTTAGTCACAACTTCTCTGTGATGCCAAGGGGAGAACACAAACCTGTTAGTCAAAGGAGTGGGTTTTCTGTCTTGACTTGGATGCGATCAGCTGAATGACCATGGGCAAGTCATTCCTGGCCTCTCAACTAAGCCTCAGTTTCTTACCTGCAAATGAGGCTAGCACAATCTATTTCATCAGATTGTTTTCAGACCTAAATAAGAAAAATATAGGTACACATGCACAGTACATCAGAGTTTGGTTTAGTTCAGTGGCTCAGTCGTGGCCAACTCTTTGCAAACCCATGAATTGCAGCATGCCAGGCCTCCCTGTCCATCACCAACCCCTGGAGTTCACTCAAACTCACATTCATTGAGTTGGTGATGCCATCCAGCCACCTCATCCTCTGTCGTTCCCTTCTCCTCCTGCCCCCAATCTCTCCCAGCATCAGAGTCTTTTTCAGTGAGTCAACTCTTCACATGAGNACTCAAACTCACATTCATTGAGTTGGTGATGCCATCCAGCCACCTCATCCTCTGTCGTTCCCTTCTCCTCCTGCCCCCAATCTCTCCCAGCATCAGAGTCTTTTTCAGTGAGTCAACTCTTCACATGAGGTGGACAAAGTACTGGAGTTTCAGCTTTAGCATCATTCCTTCCGAAGAAATCCCAGGGCTGATCTCCTTCAGAATGGACTGGTTGGATCTCCTTGCAGTCCTAGGGACTCTCAAGAGTCTTCTCCAACACCACACTTCAAAAGCATCAATTCTTTGGTGCTCAGCTTTCTTCACAGTCCAACTCTCAAATCCATACATGACTACTGGAAAAACCATAGCCTTGACTAGACGGACCTTTGTTGGCAAAGTAATGTCTCCACTTTTGAATATGCTATCTAGGTTGGTCACAACTTTCCTTCCAAGGAGTAACTGTCTTTTAATCACTAGCTGCAATTACCATCTGCAGGATGTGTGGTATGTGCTTGTAGAAATTCACTGGATACGAATCCAGAGATTTTTTATTTCTGTTTTGAACTTGGCGCCTTATAGTAAATACTAGAAGAGGACCCCACCCCCAACTTGAATTCAGTTTCCATTATGGCATATATAATAAGCTCAGTATAGATTAAAAAATAGGAGCATCCATTTAAGGAGGAGAAGAGAGCATAAAGCTGGCAGACTGGGAATAGGTTGGGCTGCCCGGGCCTGGCTTCCTGGGCAATGAGGATCCCAAGCTATGCCAGGCCTGGACAGGAAAAGGAAATTGAAGCCAGACTGACCGGGGTAATCTCTGGAACAATGTGGGAAGAAGCAGTTTAAAAGAAAGTGGGAAGGGAAATCAAGAGGATCCATGCTCTCTACTTAACTGCCAGGTATCAGGCACAGGGCCAGGCCCTCATATACCCCCATGTGCAGTTCTCAACACAGTTCAGAGAGGGGGGTTTTATTACCCCCGGTTCCCTGGGGCACAGACAGACCACTCACTCACAACACACCTAATACACATCAGGGCTGGGATCTAAGCCTCCGTCTCTAAATCTCATTCCCCAGTTCCTTCTGTGGAATCACCTGGTGGGGGGTGGGAAAGGATTAAGTCAAACAATGCACACAAAGCACGAATTTCAATGCCTAACAAGCAGGAGTTGTTGAGGAAAATCTAGTCTCTCTTCCCCAGTACAGAAGTCTGTCTTGGATCATTTGTGTATCTGAACTTAGGTACATACAGCAGAAGGGAAATTTTGCCTTCCTACAAAATATGCTATCATATGCGTGCATGCCAAGTTGTTTCAGTCATGTCTGACCCTGACTCTCTGCTACCCCATGGACTGTAGCCCGTCAGGTTCCTCTGTTCATGGGATTCTCCACGCGAGAATACTGGAGTGGGTTGTCATGCTGTCCTCCAGGGGATCTTCCCTACCCAGGAGTCCAACACGAGTCTTCCGCGTCTCCTGTATTGGCAGGTTCTTTACCACTAGCACCACTTGGGCAGCTCTTGCCATTGTAGAATATTAAAAGTACCCCAATCAATCTCTGTAAAACAAGAGGACCAAATCTGTACTGCTAAAACATGCTGTGCTCGAATTTTAAAAACAGAAAAAAGAATCAATTGTGATTCTATCAGATTATTGGTAGAATGTCATGGTCTTTACCCTTTCAAGTCATAGCTATGACAGAAGAATCTTGGATATCCAGTCCTCCTGTCACAACAGCCCAATGCGTACTTAAACTCCCGGTGAGTCAGAAACATGTGAGTTCAAATTCCCCTGAAATCTATGGTGAGAAAATACTTAGGTCAGCTCTTGTTAAGCTCCCACTAAGTACTCCATGATGGTAATTAATCAGGGAAGGTTGCTCACCAATGTGTCCTGCAGGTCAGTCAGGTTCTTGTGCAATGATCTGGGCAACAGCTCTTGACCCACAGTTATGACAATGTGATCAGCAGTGACGCTCACACAGGAGTGTGGTCGGCTTCATTTATGCCTGTTTTTCAGAAAGGCAGGGAGAGCCTGGGACCCTCCATGAGTATTTGATGAATGAATGAGTAAACAAACTCAAAGCCAATATGGAGATTTGAGTGCTGGTCTCATTTCAAGGAACACATTAGTCACAAACTGCATTCTGCACATATTAGATGATATGGATATAATTTTTAAATTCGTTTTCTTATTATAGAAATAATATACATATATATATATGTGTGTATGCACATATATATTATATCTTATTCTTGTTAACTGTTGCAAAATAATACACCATAACATGAATGTATCCCAGTTTGATTAACAATTCCTTTTGATTGTTATAGTAAATTTAGTGATATTCTATAGATAAGCATCTAGGTTTTCTCTCATTTTTTATTGCCATAAATATTTCTGATTATTCATTGTGCATTCATAAAAGAATATAAACAGTTTGAATCCCTACAGTTGGTGTTACCGGGTCATAGGGCACATGAATGTTTGTTGTTCTTCCTATTAATAATTTCCAAATTGCCCCTCTGGAATTGTCTATTTAGCCACCCCTTCATCAGCTCTAGCTATTTTCATAATTTAAGATATTTCATAGGTGGAAAATGGTATCTGACTTTTTTTAAGGATTTTTTTTTTAATGTGGACTATTTTTAAAATCTTTATTGAATTTGTTACAATATTGCTTTGTTTATGTTTTGGTTTTTTGGGCACAAGGCATGTGGGATCTTAGCTCCCCGATGAGGGATTGATCCTGCATCCCCTACATTGGAAGGCAAAGTCATAACCGCTGAGCAGCCAAGGAAGTCTCTTATTATTGTTGTATTTTGCATTTCTTATTTTATGAGTGAGATCGAGCATTATTTCTGTGTGTGTTGGGAACTAGTATGTCTTTTTCTATGAATTCCCTGCTTATATATTTCACCTGTTTTTTCAGTTCAATTATTGGTCTTTGTCTTGAATTGATCCCTGAGTTATTTGCATATTAAGAAACTTAGCCCTTTGTCATACATATAAAAACAAACATTATTTTCTAGATTATAGTTTATCTTTTGACTTTGTTTATGGGATATTTTCACACATTAATTCATTAAGTTTGTTTTTTCAATTTTATATTTTAATTAAAATTTTATTCAGTTAAATTTAATCCATTTCTTTCCTTTCTGAGTTTTGTGCCATACTTTTGCTATGCTAAAACTNTTTTAATCATTAAGTTTGTTTTTTCAATTTTATATTTTAATTAAAATTTTATTCAGTTAAATTTAATCCATTTCTTTCCTTTCTGAGTTTTGTGCCATACTTTTGCTATGCTAAAACTATATATTTTAAAAATTTCCCATTTAAAAATATTTTTATGTCATTTTCTATGCTTAAATGTTTGATCCATCTAGAATTTATTTGCTTTAAAGAAAGAGTGGAGCAGAGATCAAAATTCATAGTCCTCCAAACAAGTAGACTTGTATCTTAATGTCTTTATTTATTAACCCATCTTTACTGATTTAAAAGGCTACTTTCATCATACATGACTTCAGATGTGTTTTGCTCTATTTCTGGATTTTCCTTCTCATTTTTAAATAGTAGCAAACATTTTAATTTCTGCCTGATTTCATACCCCCACCACTATTCTCTTTTCACATTTTTTGGTTCCTTAGGCATGTTTATTTTTCTGGATAAAATTATATTAACTCACGTGATCAAGTCAAAAGGAGATCATCCCTCCATGAGGAACACCGATCTGCACGTTACATCTGGCCTTTCTTTCTGCACAGCAGAGCATTCCTGTCCCTATCTGGAGCCTCTCTCCACCTACAGTCCTCATCTGCATCCCTTTTTGCTCTTGCAGTTCTTCATATTCACTCATCATTAGCTCTTGCTAACTATGCAACTAAATATACCTTTAACATCACCATTCAAGAAAAAAGAAAAGGAAAAACCCGTGGGTCTGTTTCCTAGTCTTTTTTTTTTTTTTTGCTCCATTTGTTTGCTCATCTTTTCAGCAGAAATCCTTAAGCTGTGTTTGCTCTCACACCCCGTCCTCTCCTCAACCACTGCATTAGGCCTTCCCTTCCACCACGTCCCTGAAGCAGCTTTTATCTTCCATTTGGCAACTCCATGGTCAGATCTCTGCTTGCGTTCTACTTGACTTTCAATATCATTTGACACAGGTGATTTCTCTTTCTTTACTTATATAGTTTCTCCTGAGTCTTTGAGGTCACCACATTCTCCTGCTTTTACTCCATCCTCGCTGGTCTTTCCTTCTATGTTTTAAAAGTCTCATGTTTTAAATCTGCTCTCTAAGGGCAGGAGCACCTCAGCTCTCCCCCATCTCCCCCTTCCTCCTCTCCCCTCCTCCCCTTCTCCATTCTTCTCGCCTGTCTTCCATCTAGCTGATCTTCGCTAATGCTGCACGTTTCAATACTCTACGCCTCCAATCTTGATCTCTCTCCTGGACTCTGGGCTCTACACACATCGCCAGTAGTCTACAGACATCTCTGCTTTGGGTGTTTGGTGGACACACTTAACATGCCCAAGACAAAACTCTTGTTTTTTGTCCCCTATATCCATTTGCTGCCCCCTTAATCTTAACCAGAGGTACAAATTGCAGTGCTACTTCTCCCTCAGGCTGAGGCCAAAACTTTTGGCATTGTCCTTGGGTCCTCTCTTCCCCTCACACTCCTGATTCCATCCATTAGCAAAATCTGTCAGTACGACTTCTGAAATACAACACAAAGTCCCTTCTCCTCCCTCCCATCTCCTCTACTACTGCTGTAACTTAAGCCTTTGTTTTCTCAGTCCTGGACCTCGAACTGGTCTCTCTGTTTCCACTCTTGCCTCCCTATTCCTCTGCAGCTGATTCTTTGCACAGTAGGTGAGTGATCTTCTCAAATACGACCTTATCACTACCCAACTTCAGTTTCTCTGATGAAATTCAGCTTCTCACCATGAGTTGCAGGTTCTAAACAACCTGAGTGTTTGTTGACTGACCACCCCGCTCATCATCCTCACCCTCATCTACTCCACTCCAGCAACACTGGCCTCCTTGCAGTCCCTTGAACACAGTGGGTTGTCTCAGAGTCTTTACTTTTGCTGTTCCCTCTGTTGGGAGGATTACCTTTCCCTGTGGGTTATAGGACTGATGCTCTCAGGGTTTTAGCTCAAATGTCATCTCTGCCAGAGGCTCCCCCACCTATGCTAGCTAAATACACCACTCACACATCAACTCTAGTCATTCTTTACACTACTTCCCTGTTGTATTCTCTTCATCTCACCTAAAGCTTTCTTAAATGATATTTTCTATCTTTCTGCACTAGAATGTAAGCCTTATGAGTAAGCAATTTTATCTGCCTTATTATACACAGTAGCTGGAATAGCGCCTTATACATAGTAAGCCTACAGCTCTAGAAGAAAAAAAAAACCCTACATTGTTTATAATTTATATATTGATTGACTGGAACCATATGGAATATATAGATTACTATAGGGAAGTATGGGTCTTCCCCAGTGGTTCAGTAGTAAAGAACCCACTTGCCGTGCAGAAGACGTAGGAGACACAGGTTTGATCCCTGGTTCGAGAAGATCCCCTGGAGAAGGAAATGGCAACCCACTCCAGTATACTCACCTGAAAAAATCCCATGGACAGAGGAGCTGGGTGGGCTACTGTCCATGGGGTCACAAAGCATTGGGCATGACTGTGGTGACTGAGCACACATAAGTAAATAGAAAAATATATAACACCTTTAATATATTAAATCTTGACCAAGAACATTGACTATCTCTGCTATTTTGTTGTTGTTTAGTCTACAAGTCAAGGCTGACTCTTTGCAACCCCATGGACTGTAGCATGCCAGGCTTCTCTGTCTATGGAATTCTCCAGGTAAGAATACTGGAGTGGGTTGCCATTTCCTTCTCCAGAGGATCTTCCTGACCCAGGGATCAAACCCACATCTCTTGTATTGGCAGGCGGATTCTTTACCACAAAGCCACCTAGGACGTCCATCTCTGCCATCTCAAATGTTTATTTTTAAAATCAAAGTTCTGATAGTCTAGGGGACAATTTTTTTATTTCAGAGAGATACTTATTTCAGGGAAACAAGTATTCAAGTTTATAATCACATTTGTCTCTACATCGAGTGGAAGAGGAAATTAATTTATTCACCATATTCCAAAGACCAGAAGTGTTTGGGAGTTAAAAGGTTAGAAAGTTCTAGCTCAAGGAAGAAATCTCCAAAAATGAAAACTGTTCAACATGGGGTAAGCTGCCTAGTGAAGGCATGAGCTCTCCATCACTGGGGATGTCCTAGCAGAATCTGTACCATCATTGGGGAGATTCCTGTATTGTAGGGGAGTTTGGACTAAAAGGCACCAAAGCTCCTCTGAACTCTAAGAGACTGTGATTCATATTACTATTTCAAGTCTCTACCAGTCTGATGCGTTCCAAGAAATTGAACCAATCCAAATTTTCCTTAGTCAAAGATACTTGAGGGATTCTGAAACAGTGATTTCATGCTAGAGTCCAGACACCATTCATGTACTTCTAGCTCTGCCCTATGAATTATATCTCCTTTCATTAAATAAATCTTTAATATTGACTTCTCCGAGGACATGACTTTTCTGAAATATTTGACTTTCCTAAGGCACCATGAAACAGAGGGTGTTAAAATCTAAAAGTACTTGGTATTCTCCTTAAGAAATCAGATGACAAAGCTGAATGGCCAACAGGTTTTGCAAGATGTTACTTGTCTCTGCAAGTTATTGCTTTCAAATCAGTTAAATCAAATAGTGTGAAGATTTATTGAAGAAGTTTTGTCCAAAGTTGTTACTACTGACCTGCAAACCTGGACTTTTTTTTTCCCCCTTGCCTCCAAAACCTTGAAATGCTCGTGAAGGAAAAAAAAAAAAAAAGACTGAAAGAGAAAGTAATAATGATAGTAGCCTCACTTGCTATTATCGTCGTTTGAAAGAAACGATATTGTTTGCCAAAAGTTCAAGGCTGTGGAGCTTAAACCACAATTCTAGATAGCTCAGCAAGGCTTACCAGACAGCAGAGTGAACTTCTTTGTTCCAGGGCTTCATGGAAAGGAATCATTTCACAGCTTGCGTGGCTTGTGCAAAGGCCTCCAGCTAGGAAGTGTACGGTGACCCGCAGGAGGTGTGCGGGGGTCACCCCAGTGATGCGAGATGGCTCTTCAGGCTGTTGGCTTACACTGGTGAACTCTGATAATGTGACTGCCACCGTGACCTTGGTGCTCAAGTCCAGGGATATTAGAGATAGGAAAAAGATTCCAAACCAAACCACGCGCTTGCAGCACGATGTCACTCATTTGTCCATCTAAAATTCACACAGAAAAGGCAACCCATTCTTGAAGAAGTGTTTAGACGTTTGAGTGCATCAAAGCCGTATTTTATACAATGACTTTTTCTCTGAGAAAGTACACAGTAATTTTAGTTACTGTCAGCAGCCTAGAAAATCCTCCAGGCTGGCTGCATGGAATTTCTCGAAGCACATTCAGAGCTTTGGATGTCATTTCCCTACATGTCTACTACAGGCTGTGGTTATTAGACACAGTCAGGATTTAAGAAAAAAAATTTCCCTTCAAAATGCTTTGAACAGAGGGACCACGGATGCTTGACACCATGCAAGAGACACAAGCCATCTGAGACCCAAGGAGCTTGCCTTTTAGATTTGTTTGATGACTTTTCATTTCAGGAAAAGCAAGATTAATGCAATGCTCCCTAAATGCTAAAGTCTGTTGGGAAAGAAATCCAGTTTAATGGAACTCCAAGATTCCAGGGTCCATGTCTTTTTTCTCTAGTAAGTTTTACCGCCGAGCTTTTGTTTCTTGACTTACAAAGTACAGATAACTTTACCTCCTCTGCATTTCACAAGGGTAATGGGAGAAGCTAATAATATAATTTACGTGAAAGTGCTTTGAAGAATTTTAAAGTACCATTTAAATATAAAATAATATTATTACTTAAGACCTGAATATATTTGTAGAAGTTTTTTGGTTTTGTTTATTTGTTTTTTACTTGCTTTCTCTGTCAATGACAAAAGAGCAGGGGTATTAAATTCTTTATCCCTAAAATGTGACTTTCCCAGGGAAAGGAAGACATGAAGTGTGTGACACATGACGACTTCTTTGGGTGTGGCTTTTAGAAACTAATCTCACTGCTTTTTAGGCATGATGAGATATGAGAAACATATACATAAAGCAAGTACATTTCTCAGAATTTATTATAAAGCCTGTGAAGTGCATAGGTTGCTTCAGAATATTTCCTGAGTTGCTTCCAACAACAAAAAAAGTACTTTGTTTACATAAAAAATATGGCTTGAAGTCCGGCCACCTCCTTAACATTTCAAGTGAGCAGGCAAAATTAAGAATTACCTTGTAAAGGAAAACTCAATATATCATCATCAACTGATTTTAACTACCCTCACTTAGTATATGGGCTTCCCTAGTGGCTCAGATGGTAAAGAACCTGCCTGAAATGCAGAAGACCCATGTTTGATCACTGGTTTGGGAATATCCCCTGGAGAACAGAATGGCAAGTCACTCCATTATTCTTGCCTGGAAAATTCCATGGACAGAGGAGTCTGGAAGGCTACAGTCCATGGGGACTCCAAGGGATTAACACTTCACTTTGCTTAGTACTTTTTTTTGTCCTGCTTTTAAGTATAAATTATAGTCACAGAATAAAAAAAAAAAAAAATTCAGCCCCCAAAGGAATTTCAGATATAATCTAGCCTATCTTCTGATTTTGTAGAAGAAAACATCAAACTTCAGAGATGGTAAGTGGAAGAGAGATTAAGACTCACCTCTTCTGGCTTGCAGCCCATGGCTTGTTCCACCCTGTGCTACTTTAGCCCAGGGTAAGAAATATTTAATTGAGGGCTAATGACAAAAGACAATGAAGACATATTGTATTTCTTCTTTGGATTTCTTCACGTATCACTGCAGCACCAGATAATTATACAGTGAGGAGACAAGTGACGGGAGAGCAAAACACCTCCTCTAATTCTTAGCCCTCTGTCAAACGCAGAGGCTACGACAAATTGCTACCCAGAGGCTTCTGGAGGCAGGTGGGAGAGGCGCACTACTTGTGCAAAGTAGTCTTGGCATCTCCCTTTGTGAGATGTAAATCTAAGATTTGGGCAGATTTCGTGGATGGAAGTTTAGAGAGGGCCTCAGGTCTTGGACTTAAAATATTCTTTCCCCAGGTCCTATCGAATTAATTTGAGCCATGAACAACTGCCTGGGCTGGGGAGCAGAGCCGGATGGGGAATGTGAGGTTGATCCTCTGCTACTTAAACTCTTCAGGTCTCCTATTATCTGATGCAGCTTCCCTCTCCATAATGAAGATCAAATTATATCCAGGACTCTGGTTTGCTGAAAAGAGAGAGCGATCATAGGGTCATATCATTTTACAGAGGACAATACCAGCAATTTCTGAATGAATCTGGCAGCTAAGCCCAGCAATTATTAGGACCAGCAATCACGGGTTCTTTGGGGATAGACTGTGCTCATGGAGCTTTAGGAAAGTGTAGAGCTGTGGTGGCATCCAGTCTCCAGGTGGCAGAGATCATTGACTCTCACTGTTCAGCTCATCCTAAGTCACAATATTTTCCTAAGATTCCATGAAAAGAAAAAAAAAAAAAAAAAAATCACTGTGTCCAGAAAAATGTTTATTTTCTCTTTAAAGCCTTTAGAAGGAAAACTGCCTCCCTAGAACAAGAAAACATTGGGACATTTTCCACGTGAAGTTGTTTGGATATCTTTGTTTGTAAGGTGAAAACATGTTTTCTTTTTAATTATAAAGAAATTTGGTGCCAGTTATGAGAAAAGGATTTGTGAAATAGCTAATTCAAACCAGATGCCTGGAGAAATTGAGTTCACTGTTCTTTCCTCAACAACATTTCAGTGGAGAAAGTGTCTCTGCTGCCCTGTGCAGAGTAGAGTGCAGCCAGTGGGTAGAAAAAAAAGGTGGACGCTAGCTCCATGTAAGGAAGAATTTCCTAATGATCTGAGCTGTCCAGAGATGTAATGGGCTGCAACAGAAGTTCTTCCAGGGCTGAAGGTGTTTATAAAGAGGAGGGACTGAAGCTGAGATGGGGATACCTCACCATATCACCTCTCAGTGCCATTGTAGAATTTTCTGAAAGCCCTTCCTTTATCGCTAAGAAACACTTCTCCATGTTCATGGCTTTTGTAATTTAAAAATCGTGGATTCTTAGAAGTGCATATTTAACATCTAACTCAAATACAATAAGGGAAAAAAATGAGTCCTCAAACAATGGCTTTACAGAAGGAAATTTTTACGGAAAAAAAAGTCTCGTGCATCCATCCACTCTTTCTAGGGAATTTTCTAAAATGATTCAAAATTGTGAAAAACAGCTGAGCATTCAGCCACCCTGGATTGGTTATGGCCTTGAGGTGGGGGTGCCACCCCTTGGCCTGAGAGCTAGCACCATCACATTTTCCTGCAACGGAAAAAGTTGATGTAGGCAATCAACCCTTTCCTCATGTTTCTGCGAAGCAACGTAAATGTTAGTAGGTCATAACAGAACAAAGAGAATTTGACAAGCAATCTGTTTATTCTTCAGATTATAAAACTGCTTTCAGGGCTACATTAAAGTAACACACACTTGGCCAAGAGAAAGAAGCCATCACTTGATACAGACAGAATAGGAGCTTTCAGACAATCAGGAGAGCGATGGAGAGCCGTCCCCTCTCAAGGTGGTGACAGGGGTAGAAGTTCTGTTTCAAAGGCTAGCACTGCAAATCCAAAGCGCAAAATTGGCCTAGCGTAAGAACAAAGATAGGCCACAGGTGGGGAAAGCAGCCCTCAACATTTAAGCCACTTTATAAAGGGGAGCAAAACCAAACAAAAGGAAACACTCTGATTGTGGCAGTACCTTAGACCATTGTAAAGACATCATCTATGAAATTGCATCCACCCAAAGAAACTTGAAAAATATACAAAGTGTGCCTTTGTCCTGGAATTAAGATATTTAGTTCGCATTTGATTTAGGCTTTTGTAAAATATCACCAATAACTGCCTTTTCAGATGCGTTTTACCTCTGTCTGTCTCTCTGTCCCTCCCTTTTTTGTGCCTCTCTTCACGTGCTGTTCCCTCTGCCCGGAAAGCTCGCCCTCTTTCAACTTAACCTGTGTGAACTTGGTCTCAATCTTAATATCTCAGCTCAATTGTCACTTTCTGCTCTGAGAGAACTTACTTCAGGCTCATTTTAGTATTTCTCTGGGTGACTGTCTCTTTTCCTTGTAGAACTTCCATATAGATTTTCATTCATGTGTTTGCTTATTGCCTGACTCCAACACACTCCAGGAACCGGGGATCTTATCCATCATGTTTCCTACTCTGTCTCCAGTGTCTGGCATGGTGCCCAGAGGAATGTTTTTGGATACATAAACAAATGTCGGAGTAAGATCAGCATGGTAATAAGCAAGGAGCGTCCTCAGCACCCAGTGTAATACTGCTCGGGCCCACTCTTCCCTTTTGGACCCCAGCAAGCGGGTGGGTGCTGTGGGCCATGATGCTCTGGGTCAAGAGTGCAAGGTTAAGATGGAAAACTTTTCTGAAGGTAAGTGATTCCCAGGGATCAAAACAGTACAATATTTCTCAATTCTCTGCTACCCAGCTAGACTGTCATAACTCAGATTGCTCCACTATAGCTTACCCCTGTGGCAAAGCATCAGCATTGAGAATGGCCAAAGGTAAAGAAGACTAAAGTTATTAATATCTACTCAGTGAAACAAGCTGTGTCGCACTTAGCGAGCTAAAGTATCACATAAACAGACAAATAAATGAAAGTTTGTAAACAGGGAGGCCTGGCGTGCTGCGACTCAGGGTCGCAAAGAGTAGGACACGACTGAGCGACTGAATTGAACTGAACTGAAACATAGAGTGGCACCTTGCTTTTATCAAAGAAACAACTTGATTGAGGAACCTTCTGACCAGTCAGAACTTGACTCTGAGTGCTTCTTCCCAGCATTTGCCACAATTGAAAATTTACATTTATTGTTGTGATTATCATTTAACATCTGTGTCTCCCAAACAGACTCTAAGGTGCCTAAATGTAAGGGCAATGTCTGCATTTATTACCACTGTGACCCCAGCACAAAGCATGGTAGAGATTCAGTGAACTAATGAGTGAATTAATAAATGGATAGGACATATTCTCACTACACGTAGCTTATCACCAGCTTGCTGAGTATCCTTGAATAAGTCACTTTATCTTGCTAATATTCATTCTCTCATTTGAGAAAATGGTGATATCATCCTAACCCCTTTTTAGTAGAGTTTCAGAGATCGAATGGCACAAAAATGACATGAATGTTCTGAAAAAGATGAGATTCTATTAAAATTTAAGCTATCATGCTACCAGAGCTTTAGATACAGGCGATAGAACAAATGCAGATCTGAGATCAAGTGAGATCTGAAAGCAGTTGTGGAGCTAGGACAGGAAAGAGACTGAACCTAAAATGTAACTTCAGAAATTTCGAAGACACTCATTAGGAATTCTGTTTGCAGAAGCACTCCTTACTAGTGGTAAAGAATCTGCCTGCAATGCAGGAGACCCAGGTTCAATCCCTGGGTTGGGAAGATCCCCTGGAGGAGGGCATGGCAACTCACTCCAGCATTCTTGCCTGGTGAATCCCCATGGACAGAGGAGCCTGGTGGGCTACAGTCCATGGGGTCATAGAGTCAGACATGACTGAAGTGACTGAGCAGGCAAGCTCCCTATCACCTCGGCGAGGAAGGAAAGGAAACATGAAAGCTTCACATAACCCCAGGTAACACTCCAGAAAAACTGGGCACAGAAAGATCACCCCAGTCTTCCTGTAGAGGATGTTAAGGAGACATGGTGAGTCTAGATTCAGGGTTGGCATGAGATGGTACTAGATGCTGACCTGGACACCATCCAGCCTGGGCATTAGAGTAAAAACTAATTTCAGTTTCCTTAACCGAGTGAAAGGTAAACTTTAAAAGCAAGATTATATTTGAGGGGAGAGATGTCTTACAGCTATCATTATTCAATAATAATGATGATGATAGTCTTATTTATTGTCTAATGCATATTAGAAGCTTTGCCTATGTTCATCTCTACATCAGCTTTATAAAGCAGATATCTCTATACCTGTTTTACAGATAGGGAAACTAAGACTCAGAGATCAAGCAACTTGATCACACAGCTAAGTGGCAGAGCTGGGATTCAAACATGGAACTGCCTGATTTTAAATATCATGGTCTTTCCACTCTGTCTCTCCAAACAAGAGTCTAGCTGGAGATAAAACCATCAGGACCAGCTATATAATTGGCAGAGCTCTCTGTAAAATGAAAATGCAGGGTCCCTTGTTCAAAACTTATTAAGAATTTTAGGACAGCAAAGAGTCAGGAACATCGCCCTCCTGCGTGTGGGGCCCTGTGTGCACAGATCATAGGCCCACGAAGCTGGTTCTGCAAACCATTTAAGATTGGCTGAAAAGAATCAAGCAACCAAGAAATGCCCACTTCTTTTTTTTTTTTTAATAACTCCCCACCTCTTGCCAGTTCTTAGGACCCCTCAGAACTCCCTGTGTTTGGAGATTTAATCAGAGAAATAATGCCAATCATGGTGAGGTAAGACAAAGGTGAGCCTAGGAAGAGGGGAGGGAGGGGCCACAGCAGTGAAGCAAGTCACCACTGCTATGTATTCCAGGAACCAGAGCTACCTGGAACCCTCACCAGTGGATGAGCCCTGGGAACCCACCTTCCTGGGAGCAGCCCTGGGCCAAGGCTCCCTTCAGGCACCATGGTTATCCCCACCATTGCCATCCACACCCTGGTTATCCCCAGGACAGGTGCCCCAGGGAAACAAGAGAGGCAAGTATGACATAAACATGCAAATATTTAGACAGAGAAAAGAGAAAAAAATTCCCATGAGAAACCAAATAAGAAATAGTCACCAGTAAAAACTCAAGTTACGTGGTGGCGAAACCAACAAAACAGGGCTTTTCCAGTTTGGTTTTAGTCACTGTCATATCCAAGAGAACAGGACAATCCGAAGAGAGGAAGTTGTCTCAAAAATGAATGAAAGCAATCTAGTGGAATGCTGTTAATAGTATTGGCTGCCCAGCTTGTGGGCTCTAAGAATGCAATTTTTGAAAAGGATGGATATAAGGACCTTTTATTAAAATTTGTTTGTAATACTAACACAAAAGTCATACACGCTAGCTCAGAAAACCTGGAATACATAAGAATCACAGTGAAAAAAAAAATCACTCATAATTCTACCACTAAGTGATAACCGTGGTTAATTTCACCTCTTGTGCTTTCAAACTTTTGTTATATACCAACACACACACACACACACACACACGATCATTTTCAAGCATGAAAATGGTAGTAATATACCATGACTTTCTTCTTGCCAAATATTATTTCATGTGATTTTTTAATAGCTGAAGAGTAGCTCATCAAATAAATCCTCTATATAGTTCCTTTTATTTTTAATTAATGCTAATGTAAATAACTTTTGCACACACTTAAACTTTCACATTATTTATTCTTGGTTTTGCTCAGAAAACATCATCATCTGGTGCGACATCTTCTGTTTTCACTCTTAGAGAAAGCTGCAGAAGAACAGGGATGATGGCAGCACACCACCGCCTGCACCACAGCCAGTCACCTGCTCTGGGCTCGTAATCTCCCCTAGCATTTCACCGGCACATCGTTGATGGCATTTAACATCGCCGCTTCTTGTAATTTATGCTGTAACTGGATACTCCAGGAGGGAAAGGGCATGGGAGACTCATCGCTACATCCCCCGGAGCCTTGTCCACATTAGGTCTGTCATAAATGTTTATGTAATAGCTGAACAAGTTCCTCAAGTACCGTAGCCTAGTCCCAATTCCAGTGTCTTTCCAACTTTTTCCGTAATTGATGTGACATCTCCTTCTCAGCTGAGGGATTGATGTTTGAGGATATGTCCTAAGGGGGTCAATTAGTCCCTTTGATGCATCTACCACAAGATGACCGGAGGTGAATCTTTTGAGAAATTTAGCAGGAAAAGTAGTTTTGAATTTCCTAGATAGGTATAGGAGAATTAAGTAGTGGAAGATTATGCTAGAGTCTTCGCTCTCCAAAAGTGCCTTCATGTTTCCCATTCAAAATTAATTATAGTCAGAAAAGCACTGTTGCCTTACATCTACAGACCATCCAGTGTCTTATAAAGAAAAAAGGCAATCTGGTACAGAAGACATACTGCCTTTTCTTAAACGAGATGAACCTCTAGTTTTAAACATGTGCTTGGCTTATTCTACTCCTCTCCAAAGGATGCCTCAGGCTTTTCTCTACTTTAGCCTTGAAATATTCTAGTTGCTCTAATCTAGTAAACCAATAAAACAGGGCTTTTCAAGTCTGGTTAAACCACATTCTCTTATCAGTAATAATAATTTATTTTTATTAACTTTGATAAAGTTCTGCACTGATTAATTTAAATAATGCTTCTTGCCCTGTACTGGCCTTCTACTAGAGCTACTCAATACCTTCCTACTATGTGCTAAGCTAGGTTAGGAGATGGGTGTAAACATGACCGAAGCAGGGTTCTTGCTTCCTGCCAAGGATTAGGAGAAACAGGTTCAGAACAAAGGCCAGAGCCTTTGAGGGAATCCCAAGGTGTAGAAAGCCAAATGAGTCAAATCCACATTCCCAGGTCCCTTACCACTTTTCTTCCCTTGAACTAGACATTCCCTTCCCTCAAACCTCTACACTGGATAGCCATCACAGTATAGGGAAACAGGGAAGATTTAGCTTTGAATTTTGGCTCGTTTCTTTAGCAGCCATGGGTCTTGGGTAGATCACTTCAACTCTGAACATCTCCAAATGAGTATGGAGTAATAATAAAGTGATCACAACAATGATTGGTGAAGAGCATATGGTTTGCAGTCAGACAGCTTGAGGTCAAATCTCTTTTGGCATTAGAAGTTGCATGACCTTGTGCAGGTCATTTCCGTTCTCTGGGCGTCAGTTCCGTCAGCTGTAAAATGGGAAAAAAGATAAGACCTACCTCATTGGATTGTAATGGTTGAATATAGTGATATATATAGTGCTTATAATAATGTTAATTTTTATTACAATGATTAGATAGTTGCTGCTAGCAGAAGTCATTAATAGTGGTGGCAGTGGAGTAACAGTTTTAACAGTCTATGCCTAATCTCAGCCCCAGATTCAGTCTGGTTGTATTCAGTTACCTCCAGTTAATTCTATTAGGATTTTAAGAACCTAAGTTATTTGCATCTTTCCTAACTTAGTAATGACATTGACATTTCAAATGTCAGACAAATTCAAAGAACATTGGAAGCATTGGCTCACTTAATACAATAATGCTAAACACTATTAGCACCATTTTACAGAGAGAGCAACTGAGTTACAGGGAACATAAGTGTCTTGTTCGCAACTAAACAGCTAATAAGGAGACTGGCTCCAGGTGCGAAAACTGTCGACTGATAAGACAAATCCCACCATGCTCCTTGCTGAACCCTACTAGGGTTTGACTTCCTATGAAGAGCCAATGTGTACTCCATCACTAAGTCATGTCTGACTTTTTTGCAACACCACGGACCATAGCCCACCAGGCTCCTCTGTCCATGGGATTTCTCAGGCAAGGATACTGGAGCAGGTTGCCATTTCCTATTCCAGGGGATCTTCCTGATCCAGGGATTGAACTGGTGTCTCCTGGGTCTCTGGCATTGGCCAGCGAATTCTTTACCTCTGAGCTACCCGGGAAACCCCATAGATAGCCAATAGATCTCCAGTATTATTTGGGCTTCCAAGTGCCAGGTGTTCTGTATAGCTGCAAAGTGCTATTCTGAAAAGTATTCACAAAAATGACCAATTTTGACCAGCAGAGACCACAGTATTTTGAGAATTTGGCTGAGCTTTTCTCCCTGGCCTCTGTGTTGGGATAAGAGGGAGTGCTCCTGTTTGCATTAGCCGGAGAAGGACTGTGAACTATTATCTTACCTTGTTATCTGAGCTGCTGGTGCACAAGGAAGTTTCCTTTGCTAATGGTTGAACTGCTCTTCAGATAAAGGCCTGCCCGGGATCTCCGCAGCACTAATTAATCAGCTGTTAAAACAGTAGTTGATAAAGACAGGCTTACTTAAAGTTCGAATTGCCTGCAATCAGAGATAACCAGCAATCCCTTTTGGCAGTGAGATATAAAAACAGGAGAATGATCTCTTATCAAAGTGAACATGGCACTCAAATGAAAAATGTGATTCAGAAAAAAAAACTATGGTTCCTCACATCAGGTTGGGAAAAAAACAAACAAACATATAATTATTTCTTTTAACCTGTGTGGACAAAGTGGAAATAGCACCAAGTATGCACACAGACACACACACATAAGGACTAAAACATGGTCCACACGAATGTTTCAGTATAAGCTGGGTGAGCAGAGCCAGAGCAGGTTTCACTGTTTTGAATGTGGTTACACAGCAGTGTGTGACATGTGGCCACCATTTATTTCCCTTTGATGGTGCCTTATTTGCTGATATTAGTCACTTAAAAAAAAATTAAAAGCACTGATTTCCTCAGAGGCAAAGGGTATGATTTTAAAATATATTTATTAAAGAAATCACCTTAAAAAATGAGCATCTGGTGGATAAATGGAAATAGACTTCCCTAAGAAAAGGTTTGGATGAAATGGAGAAATAAAACATGAAGATTGGTTTGGATATTAGTAACAGCTTTCCAGCAGGCTTAAAGGAGAGAAAGGCTCTGTTTGGCACAGATGTGAAGGAAAGAACAACTCTCCTCTCTGGGAGTGAGGCTTAGGGAGGCTCAGACAGGTGGGAATATAAAGCTTGGGGCATGGGACCATCAATGATCCTAATGCTTGCAGAAACACAAAAGTGAAGGTGTGTAGAAGTTTGATGTAGAGTTGAAAGATCTTCAATAAAACTTAAATTCCATTTTCTGGGAGAATCAAAAGCAAATGTAATTGTCAGAAAGGTTGAATTAAGAGAACACTTATAACTGAATAATCTATACAATTTTGATTGATCATTAACATGTAGTGAATGAATATGCAAAGCCTCCCAGATAAATTATAAACTGGGAAAATAAATTGTAATACAGAGGTGAACTTTCCTAAGTGATGCTGTCATTAGCACTGTTTGCTAACATTTTAATTTTCTCGATTTCATAAACTCAGTATAAAGAAGTGGACAAATCAGTGGTTTTGGAATCTGGCAACTTGACTGTATAAGAAATATTATTAAAACTAAAAATCAATGCAAATCTGAATAAATTATCTCTCTGCACCCCAGTTTTCTCACTTGTAAAAATGAGTGGGGAGATCACCAAACTAGACTATATCAATAGCTCTTTTAAGTTTCATAGCCTATAATTCTAGATTTTATCACATATCATTTTTATCTAAATGCTCTACATTTATTGGCAATTTCAAGTCACAAACCCAAGAGCATCTCAAAAGTTTCTAAATGCTTGGGTTCCAAGAAAATATTACTAGCTGTAAGACACAGTTACAAATGTGCAAGTCTTTCCCAAAACTCTCTTGGAAACATTGGTCTTAAAAATGCAGTGGTAATTGGTAATAGTTAAGAAATGTTTCAACAAAATCCCATCTACTATGTATTTACATAATGCTGGCACAACGGGAATTAGATGTCACTGAGTTTCCATGTCAGTAACCCCATTTTGCATGCTTCAAATTGCCTTCTGCCTTCCGGATGCTGTTTTTGCCTTTCTATTTGACATGTATGTAACATTATCACCACAGTGCTCAAGTGCTTTACAAAACAGGATAGAAATCAGTCCCAGATTATTATTGTTTCCGGGTGTGGGGATGCAGGGAACGGCGAGTGTAGACAGCTAGTGGGGTTTGAACCCACCTGGTGGTGAGCTGGGTTCTGAGGTCAGAACAGCCCCTGTGCCTTGCACCACCTTGGGTCCTGCATTCCACCTGCCCTCTGAGGTGAGTCATCGTCGCCGTCTCACACGAAACACAGAGAATAATAACTGGCCATTGGCCCATGTGCTGTTGGCTGTGGTTCAGCCGTGGTTCACCTCATCTAAAAAGCCACAGGGACATGGGGAAAACTGGTGCAAAAATTTGGTGAACTATTATTATTCCTCAGGATGATTTCTTTGCAACCTGAGAAAGAACCAACCACAGCAAAAAATAAATAAGAAGGTGTATAAATACACTTTAGTTAGTTACCAAGAAGTGGCTTTTGGGGGGTGGAGGGAAACGTGCTCAAAATTACTTCTCAAAGATTGATGACAACAAATTTGTCAAGCAAGGTTACCATGCTTAGAAATAAAGGAAAAAAAATCTTCAAGTACTTATTCTATGCCAGGCACTGTCCTGGCAGTTTACTCCCAGTATCTTCTCTAACCCCACAAGCAAAAGATACTGTCATCCCTACTGTTATTGATGAGGAAACGAGGTCGCCCAAGGTCACCCAGCCAAGAAATGGCAGAGCCTAGATTTAAATCTACCTAGGTGAGCTGGCTCAAGAACCTGTGCTTTTAAACACTACATAAATGGCACCCCACTCCAGTACTCTTGCCTGGAAAATCCCATGGGTGGAGGAGCCTGGTAGGCTGCAGTCTATGGGGTCTCGAAGAGTCGGACACGACTGAGCGACTTCACTTTCACTTTTTATTTTCATGCATTGGAGAAGGAAATGGCAACCCACTCCAGTGTTCTTGCCTGGAGAATCCCAGGGATGGGGGAGCCTGGTGGGCTGCCGTCTATGAGGTCGCACACAGTTGGACATGACTGAAGCGACGCAGCAGCAGCAGAGCAAAGTCCAAAGGAAAAATACAGTAATTTACCCAAGATCCCATGGCCTGTAAATGGCAGACTTAAACCCGAAGCAGGTCTTCCTCAAGCAGAGCTTGTAGGTTCCCAGCATTCTCACCTCAGTGTCCATGCCCCTGACAGGCTGGGTTTTCCTCCCACCCTCAGGGAATGGGTGAGGTATGCCTTCCTCAGCTTCCATCCTCAGGGTAAGGAGAAGCCTGAGAAAGATGTGATGAGCCAACTCCAGATGACATCCAGAGAGAGGGACAGAAAAAAAGTGGAAGACAGGAATAGTTCCAGGCCAAGAAAGTAGGAATAGGAACTCAGTTCTGTCAAAAGCCCCATTAACTCTACTTCCCTTCTCTCATTCACCTCTTTTCAGCCAGGGCCCTACCAGCATCCACAGCCTTGACTGGCACGTAGCAAGTGCTCAGTAAAGGTCAGTTACTTGTCTTTCCCTCTTTCCTTCCTTCCTCCTGTCCCTCTCTCTCTCTTTGGGCATCAGTTCAGTTCAGTTCAGTCGCTCAGTCGTGTCCGACTCTTTGCGACCCCATGAATCGCAGCACGCCAGGCCTCCCTGTCCATCACCATCTCCCGGAGTTCACTCAGACTCACGTTCATCGAGTCCATGATGCCATAAGTACTGCATGTTCACAGGTGGACTCATCTAGTTTTTTAGAAAAGTATCTATTTATTGCCTGTGCTGGGTCTTTGTTGCTGCACAGGCTTTTCTCTAGCCGTGGCGAGTGGGGACTACTCTTTGCTGCAGTGCTCAGGCTTCTTACTTGCAGTGGCTTCCCTTGATATGGAGCATGGACTCTAGGCCTTGTGGGCTTCAGCAGTTCCAGCACATGCGGCTCCCAGGCTCTAGAGCACAGGCTCAATAGTCGTGGCACAGAAGCTTAATTGCTTTGAGGCATGTGAGATTTTCTCAGGTCAGGGATTGAACCCTTGTCTCTGAGCCATCGAGGAGGTCCTCATGTAGATATTTAATATGACCAGTAGTGGTGGTGGACAGGCACCCTCTGCCAGTAAATTGAAAGACTAAAGCCAAATAATACCCCCATCTCCTTTCCTATTCCGGCCACACACCTGTTGAGATGGATAATCCCCATCAAGGAGCACCCATCTACTCCCAGTTTATTTTTAATTCTCACTCATACTTGCAAATAGAAGTCTCCTCCAAATGCCATGCACCACTTTGGCATATTGTGATGCATGCTAGTATTCAAGAAATGCCATCTACGCTGTTGTGATAGCTGTGAAAAATTCAATATCCCTCCTGGACTGCTCGTGACTTTTCAGGGACTCAAAAAGCAAATACTTTCTTCTTAAATTCACCCATTCACTAATTAAATACCAAAGCAATCTTCCCTTACGAAACTACAGAGACACAAGTCATACTTGCCGGGATTAGTTTCTGGGCCCAGATCTCTTAGTAGGATTTTCTTTGCATTATTGACTACATTTTTGCTCCCGGTGCTCAACAACAGGCGATGACTGAAGCCAGGCCTTCACAGAAGGCCCCAAGTCTGGCTGATGTCTCCTTGTTTCACAAGCACCTGCTTAAACAAAAGGCCTGGGTACCCCTGGCCTTCCTGCAATTGATGGTGGTGTGCTTTCCTAATTGGTTTGGGGATGGTGATGTGTGATGTGTGTATCTGCTCATATTCAACAAAATATTTGCTTGATTCCTGTTTGTTTTTTTTTTTAACTTCCATCTAAATGCTTAACTCAGAAAGAAAGGAGAACCAAGGTGCATTTCTATGTCAGGTAGAGCGGAAAGAGGACTTAAAAAGATTCTATGGAGAACAAAAGCTTTTTGTCTAGAAGGTGTCTTAATATTAGTGTAATGACTTCAGAGGCCGAGATAAGGTAAGGAAAGGTAAGATGGGGGTGAGATAAGATAAGAACAGGTGGCAACATCAGTAAGTAATACAGTTTTAAGAGCATAAAAGGTGAACACACTAAAAATGTTTGAGTCTTAAGAGAAACTGTAAATTTAACCCTGGTTCTCAATGGACTCAATGCACTCTAATCTATGTTATGGGATTTCAATAAGTGGCTCTATAATCTCCAGAAAGACTTGTTCTTCAGAGTTGTGATTGAGGATGCATGGGTTTGGAACCACCAATTTTGCAGACACTATTGTACACGGGGCTGCTCCTACTGGTAAGAAAGGCACCAATTCCCACTTTGAGGTGGTGTATTCATCCTTTCAAACACTGTCCTCTTAGTAAATACCTTCTCCTAGTTAGGCTTAAAAGATCAGTGACACATTGCAAAAGTAAAATCAAATCACATTAGTGTTTTCTTCTCATTTCCCGGTTGAAAGAGTATTCGTGACATGATAAAATGTCTTTTGAAGCATATTGATATAATCACGTCCATTTTTTTCTTATTACAGTATTCAACTTAGACACAACACTTTACAGCTGGGTTATCTAGTCCAACCCCCTCACCATAAAGGTGAGGCACTGAGATCTAGAGAAAGGCCTGACTTCCTGGAGGCTGTAAGATGCTGTCAGAACTGGAACCCAGTTCCCAGGCCAGTGAGGGTTCTTTCACCACACCATACTGCCTACCATGTCTGTGGGTTGTTATTGTCAATGGCGAAAGTTCTGCCTTTTGAATAAGTTATATTCCAAAGGGCTGAATGGAAAATTTAGGATGCAGTTCTCTTCTATGTAAAATACTTCATCATAAAAGAGCATGAATTTGCATAAGATTGGAAGAGAGGACTTATTGCAGCAGTTATTGGTCAAATTCCTCTTGTGGTGGGAGAAACAGTCTGGGAGTCTTGTGAACTTGATTCTAAATCCAGATTTGCTTTCAGCTCAGTTCAGTCATTTGGTTATGTCTGACTCATCAACCCCATGAACTGTAGCAAACCAGGCTTCCCTGTCCATCACCAACTCCTGGAGCTTGCTCAAACTCATGTCCATTGAGTTGATGATGCCATCCAACCATCACATCCTCTGTCGCCCACTTCTCCTTCTCCCTTCAATCTTTCCCATCAGTGTCTTTTCCAATGAGTCAGTTCTTTGCATCAGGTGGTCAAAGTATTGGAGCTTCAGCTTCAGCATCAGTCCTTCCAATGAACATTCAGAACTGATTTCCTTTAGGATTGACTGGTTTGATCTTTATGCTTTGCTTTATGCTTCCAATGTTCCAATGAAGTCTAAACATTCAGTGACTAAGAATCTAGCTATGCTCTAAAAAACCCACCAAGTTTCCAGGTGGAGGGGGGGAGAGGTGGTAAGGTAGGAGATGAGCAAGAAGCAAAGAAAATCTCCCCAAATGATTTTTTTTCCTCCCTTAACAAGCTCACCTAATACAAATGTCCTTTTACCCCCTGTCCTTCATTTTGTGGCCCTCTTTCTTTGTCTGTAACTGGAGGAAAGAGAGGTCTAAGGGAAGCAAAACAACACTTTTAAAGAAAAAAGAGTTCCCCTTCTCTTTCCTTTGCAACCAGCAACACCGTGGATTAATAACATTTACATCTCCAAGTCTTGCTTACGCTAGTCTTCAGTTTTATAGCTTGTCTGGCTTTATAAAATACAATTGTGGCTTTATAAATCTTTAAAAAAAGCAAAACTGCCCATTTCCAAATCTGCATTTAACTGCAAAAAACATGAAGGCATAGTATTCATTCAAAGACTGATTAAATTATTGAAAATTTAGGAATATATTTAATTGGGAAAAAAACCTTTATTCAGCTATATATGGTCAAAAGAAAATCTGCAAGTTCATATGCAAGCAATAAGTATAGACTGATATTCTTAGCTACATTTACAACAATCTGTTAAGTGGGAAAGCAGCAAACCACAGCTATCAGTAAAGGGCATGAGATCTGTTATCAGATAGGCATGGATTCTACTCCTGGTTCTTTCAGTTAAAACCTACAGATCTTAGAAAGATTCTTTAGCTCTCTGTTTTCTCATCTGTAAAATTTAGATGACAATAACATTTTGTAAACAGGTTTGTTGTAGAGACTACATTTTCAATCATATATGTCAAACTCTTTGTAAATTCTAATTCACCATGAAATCATTATTTACTAATTATCATCATCATCATCCTCTTCATTGTTAGTAAATAAAACACAGTCCTTTCAGAAGGCTGCCATTGCACACCTAAGTGTTCTCCCAGACACGCTGACAACTGGGGAAGTATAACAGCCAAATTGGTTTCTCATCCAGAAGTAACTCAGGTGTGGCTGCATCAGGGAACAGGGATTGGGGCTTTGGGATTCCAGGGAATTATAGTGTGACATCCCAAGATCTGAGTTTGAAGGCCATTACTTTCAAGAAAATCAATTGCAGGGAAAGGTAAACTAACACCTACGGAGAATCCATAGTGGGTCTGATTCTACAAAAAAAAGATTCACAATTCAAAGGACTGGAGTTTAGATCTAGTGTGTCAACTTGGTCAACTGCAGATGACCTTGGGTAGGTTCCTTAGGCTCTCTGAACCAGTATATTCAGAGTCACAATTTGCAATACCATCATCAGTGTTTCAGAGTAGAATTCAGTAAATATTTGTTTAATGTATTTGTGAATGAGCACCCATTTCTCCAGGTTTTTGTCAACACAGCATTGTTGAAGTTTCAAAATCTTTACCTGGTAGATGAAAAGTGGTACATTAGCACTTTAATTTGCACTTTTATAATTATTGAGTGATGATGAACACTTACTAATTTACTGGCTATTTATATTTTATTTTATAATATTTGCCTATTTTTGTCCTTTCTCCATTTTATATTGAATGATTCATATTTTTCTTATTAATTTCACAAAGGCTGTTTGTGTATTTATTAAATTAGTCTTGTTTCACATATATTAGACAAATTCTTTCTAATATGTTTTTAATATTTTAACCTTATTTTTTTGTCCATATAAGCACTTATTATTTTAATATGGTCAGAGTTATCACCCTTTTCCTTTATAACTTCTAGATGCCTGATGCCATGTATATTCTTTACACATGAACCACTTATGGAGATATATTTCTAGAGTTTTTGTTTTTAATATTAAAAAGATCATTCAAAATATATTAGCTACTTAATTAGCCAAATTAAGTAAGGGTGGGTTTTGTTGACTAGATTTTCTTAATCTGAAATGTTGGGATGATTCAAGATATAAATGCTGCTATTACTATCATATAAATAGGGAAAGTACAAAACTGAAAAATAACTTGATCAAGGTGAGAGACAGAGAGAGCTAGGTGGTGATGGGCTATCAGACTAACTTGCTAAAGAACATTAAAATAATATGCGAAAGTAGAAAAAGTTTGTGAAAGGAAAAGAAATAATAGGGATAAGTGAGGAATAAAAGAAGATAAGCCAATGGAGGGAAATGGGAGTGCTGAAAAGAAAGGTTCAAAGACTGAGGAAGGTATTTAGTGAAGCTTAAAAATGGGAGTGAAGGTTCAGAAGACATCTAAGAGGGCTGTTCCCAGGCAAATATCTCCCATCCATTTGGTTTCTATCTCTTATCACCTATCACTAGAGCTCTACAGGCCTCGAGATGAATATCAACTCCAGTCAGCATCACCTGTCTCCATTCACAGACGCATGTCCTTTTCTTTTCTTTTTATAAATGAGAAAAACAAAGTCCCATACACCCCCTAGAAAGCCATCTTCAAGGAGGTAACACTCAGGCTAGATATTTATTTTTTCGAATTTTCTTTTTCTGGGTAAGAAAAATTGGAGGACAGGAAGGTGAATGACTTTATTTGGGCTATTCAGAACCATAAGAAAAATTTTAGTCTTCCTCTATTTTTCTGTACCTCACCGGGCTCAGTTTCCGTTTGTGAAATGAATCAACACAAATCAGCATTTTCCTATGAAACACTTTTATAAAGGATTCTAGGAATAGACTCTGAATACAGAAAATCTAAGGCCAAGAAATTGACCATACAAATGGTTTCATTCTTTGAAAGCTACAATTAAATATTTTATCACTTTGAGAAAGGTTTTGCATTCGCCAATGTCATCCAATCATATATCAAAGTGAAAGAAAAAATCTCACTATTTCTGTGTTTAAAAATGACTGTGCATATTTGGGATTTGGCTGGACTTTTGTTATAACTGCATAGGCTCTCTCTTTTTAAAATGGAAATACAGTCTGTTCCTCCAATTATTCTCATCCTCCCTCATCCTCTTCTTTCCTGGTTTTTTAAACTCTGGATATTAGACACTATAAATACATCAATTTCTCCATTTCTCTGGGATTCAGGATTTATGCAGTTGAGTCTTTCAACGTTAGGTGATTTTTGAGATTCTATTTTATTCTTGTCCTCTTTGCATGTCCAATTATGTCTATTTCTTAGCTAGTGATACCTACAAAATATGACTAGTTTCAGAACTATTTCCAACTTCTTTGTTTTGTCTTGTATTTCTATTGTGGCACTAATTACTAGCAATATGATTAATGCACTACTTACCCGTGGCTTTGTTCCCTTTGTTTTTCCGATAATGCTAATTAATCCAATTTTGAAAAAAAAAAAATTTTTTTTTCAGTTCTGCTCACACACGTCAGATTGCAGGTGCCTTTGAAATCACTTTTCCCCCTTTGGTTTTACATTAAAGCAAAGAGTAAGAGTAGACCAATTAGTGATACGGCTGAAAATACTCCTACCAAAGTTGTTCATCAGGGAATGTCCAGGACCGGTAGTGTTGGGGATGGCTCTGAAGTAAGAAAGTTTCCGTTTACTAAAAAGTTATTTTCCCCTTCACTTTTCTTAGTTACTGTGCTTGTGTGTGCATTGGAGTCGGGGGCGGGGGGTATGTGTATGGTTACCTAGGTTTGGGTGCAACAGATTTTTAATATTTCCAAGGGGAAGCACAGCTGAGGATGGCTGCCAAAGACATGGTCATCAATCAGATTCAAGCGGAATCCACGCGGCCCCCTCTCTGAGTGCGTAGTCAAGTCATCCCGCAGTTCTGTCCTCGCCAGGTGCTCATTTGGCTTGCCTTTGGGAGACCATTTTAAGCCTGTAGTTGGTACTCGCTGTGCAGTTTGGTTTACGTTCAGAGCATTCATTTTCTTNTATGCTAGGAAAGATTGAGGGCAGGAGGAGAAGGGGACGACAGAGGATGAGATGGTTGGATAGCATCATTGACTCAATGGACATGGGTTTGGGTGGACTCTGGGAGTTGGTGATGGACAGGGAGGCCTGGCATGCTGTGGTTCATGGAGTCACAAAGAGTCGGACACGAGTGACGGAACTGAAATGAACTAGCCCATAGGGTTTTCCAATCCCCTCTCTGGGCTTTTATTGCTCAGAAAAGTATGAATAGAAGAATTGGTCAAAGGAATGTAGTAAGGTCCTTTCTCCTCCTGCATCTGCCTCTTCTTCGCTGACAGATCATGGAGTCCATATTGTGCCTGAGTGTGATCTGTGATTTATCAGTCCCTGGAATGCCAAAGAGAAAACTGCCAGAGCATCCCTTTATAGAATTTACTCTGGCATGGGAATAAGGTGGGGAAGAAAGTTTTCAGGAACACCCCTCAAACACAGGAGATGGGGTGGGAATATAGGTGACTGGATGCTGTTAGTTCCGTGTACATCCAACCCCACCAGATGGAGCTGGGTATGCTCTCAGCAGCTTCCCTTGTTTTCCAGGAACTGTAATTGGAGTCATATGAAACTAACCATATCCAACCGTTCTTGACCTTCAGAAACATCAGCCTCATATAGTTCAGCCTAATTGTATTGAGCAACAACCATGTGCCAAGCGCTCTGCCAAGTGCCAATCAGTGTGTTAACCCTTCAAAGGGCCTGTGAGTTCAGTGTTTCAGTTCCTCCCACATAGATAAGGCAATGTGGGTTTGGAGATGGAATGTGATTTACCCAAGGCTGTAGGGCTGGAAAGTGAGGACAATTAGTTTTGGACAATATGGTTTTACTTCCTATTCCCGTTCTTCCATGCTATCTCTAGTGGAGGAAAAGGAGAGTATTCCGCCTCCCCCTTCTCCCCTGCTCTTCATCTTGCCTCACCTGAGCTCTGCTCCTTGGACTTCTAGGTACTCACTGTGTGCAGGATCTGGCTGGAGTCCCTGGTCCTCCTCTCCCCACCCCTCCACCACCCATCTTCCATCACTGAGCGCCCCTGCCCCTATCTCTCTCCTGTGTTTACCTTTACAGCCCTTTGATCAGCTTCCAGCCCTGTAAGATCCATCAGCACAGTTTCCTACCCCACAGAGATTGATTGCTTTGCCCTAGGAGGTATTTTAAAGTTTCCATCACCAATCAAGGTGGCGCTGGGGTTGCAGGAAGGGTTGGGCTGCAGGAACTCTGCCCATCAAGATCCTGACCACTGTCTAGCCTGGCCCAGGAGTCCCTAGCCTCGGGTTACTGAAGAGAATTCAGGAGACTTGTAAACTGGAATGGGAACAACAGCTTTTTAATTTTCACTAGCTTTTTACTGAAATTCAGCATTTTCTCCTATTTTGAGTGAACAAAACAATAGTATTACTGGCACCCATGATTTTGTCATCAGCAGAAATCACAGATATTTTCATTACAGTTGTTACTTTTATCTCAAAATCTTGTTAACATTCATCAGGACTTCCAAATCATGAGCTGCTACCAGCTCTAATTATTTAACTAATTAACAAAGAAGCACTTATATTGCTATATACAATATTTGATTTCTAATATTTTAGCAATTAAAATTTTAATATAATTGGTTTTCTTCATAAGACCTACACATTTTATACATTTTAAAACATTTTTCTCAGAAGGGGTCTGTGGGCTTTATCAGATGTCCAAAGGAGTCTGTGGCACACAAGTGGTTATGAACCTCTAGCTCACCGGTAAAGACACAGTCACTTACTGTTGCATCTGAATGCTGATTCTATCCCTTACCAGCTGAGAACCTGAGAAGAGTTTCCTCACTTTTCTAAGCTTCCATTTCTCCAGCCTCTAAACATGGGATGAGAACCTACCTCATAGTTTTGGTGTGAGGATCAAGTGAAAGAATCCAGGTAATACACAGAACACAGTGCCCAGCTCATAGCAAGGGTGTAGTGACCCTAACCTCCACCATAATTTGAGGCTTCCCCTCCCCTATGATGTCACACACCTTACACAGTCCTCCATTGTTCAGAGCTGACCCAGAAGGGTGTCTGTGATCCGCATCCACTCCAGCATCCAGGGCTTTCATAGTTCTTCCAGGTACCCACAGAGCTTCTTAGATTGCTGCCTCCCAGACACAAGAGGTATATCATTTGAATGCACCTAAGCCATTGGTCATCAGTTTAGCAAGAATGAATCATTTCTACAGATGCCATCACTCTGTCCGAAGAGGGAGTTTTCACTTGAGGACCTGGAGTCAGACCTCAGTTCCAGTAACAGCTGTGTCCTAGTTCAACGCCAGTTTGGGCGAGCCCCTTAGCCTCTCTTTATTCCTGTGAATGTAGCCCAGGAACCTCTGCCTTGTCTTCCTCATTGGTTGTTATGCAGAAATAAATGAAAACAGAGTGTGACGCCCTTTAAGATTGTAAAATGCGATATAAATACCCACCACGTACACCCGCCATCCTCCCTTTCCCGTGCCTTTGCACATGTTTTCTCCTCTGCCAGCAGTGCTTCTCCTGGGGTATTTCCAGGACTCCGATGGCACCTCCTCCGACAGTTCACCCTGCTGGTGCCATCTGCCAGGGGTGATGGGAGCTTCCCCTCTCTCCCATCATGCCTTCGCCACGTCAGCCTCTCCGCACTCCACACTTCCTGCTCTGTAGCTTTAGGTCTTACCTTTCCTGTCAAGTAAACTTTCTGAAGGCAGGACCATTGTCTGATTTCACTTTGTATAAGTAATCCTGTTGTATATGGTCTCCTACCTAAATACATCAAAACCTCATTAAAAAAAAAACAAAACAATATTTTTCAAGTCATTAAAGACAATTCCTGCCCTAGATAGAGTTGATGGAAAAATACTAGATAAAAATATGGGGCAACTCCAGGGCAAAAGCATTATCCAAAGCCATATTAACTCTGAAGAAAGATCAAGCACTAGACTCTGTGGCTGGGATTGGGGGTATGACAGAACAAGGGAGGCTTCCTGGAGGGGGTGAGTGTTGCCAAGAGATAAGTAAAAGGCAGGACTGATAGCCTGAAAGAAGCAGGAAAGATAGGTGGGGAACTATGCATGGAGAATGACAAAAAGAGAACAGGAACGGAAGCTCATCCATATATTTCTCTAGTTCCTCCTTCTATCAGCAGACCTTTGGAGAAGACTTGCTTTGTGCCAGGTATAGTGCTGAACACTAGGTACACACAAATGATGGAGGGTGCAGATGTACAATGAGAATTATTGAGACTGTAAGGCTATAGTTGCCTCTCTTACCCATAGCAAGGACATTACTGATGCAGGAATTCTGGCTTGACAAAGTCTTGAAAATGCTATTTTTAAGGGAGATCTTCCTGAGCAGATCACATTTCTGCACCACTGCTAGATGGTCACCACGGCACTGTCAGGCCTTTCATTTCTTGTGATTCACAGGACACAAGGAGATTATGNGCAGGAATTCTGGCTTGACAAAGTCTTGAAAATGCTATTTTTAAGGGAGATCTTCCTGAGCAGATCACATTTCTGCACCACTGCTAGATGGTCACTGTCAGGCCTTTCATTTCTTGTGATTCACAGGACACAAGGAGATTATGGAGGTTAATGATCACTGAAGCTCAGACTTCAGCAACCATGGCAGGAAGCTTGAGATTTCTTCAAAGAAGGAAAGATCCTTTCTTATAAATTTTTTGGTTTTTTAATCCAATTTTGAACCAAGGTTTTTGTGTTCCAACTCTTCCAACTATATTCCAGACACTTTCTGTTTATTATCTCATTTAAAGTGTTCAATGATCCCAAGGGAAGTGAGTATTTTACCCCACATTTTACCATTGAGGAAATGAGATGGAGAAGTTAGTAACTTTCCCAGGATCACACAGCGTGTAAGCAGTGAAGCCAGATGTAGGTTGCAAAGTCAGTGGTTTTCGTTTTTGTTCTTTCTTTTAAACCACATAATTCTATAGCTATGATTTTTCATGTTACATGCCTTCTGGTGAACTTTCTGGGCATACAAGATGGACTGGAGACACTCTTTACTGTGTATGTTCTTGTCACTCCCAGAGAAAATGTTCCAGAAGTGAAGAAGAAAAATGCTGATCAGGTCTGAGCTGGGAAATGTAATATGAGCCTAATATTTTAGAACAGATCTTTTAGAATTGCAAAGGACTCATCATAAATAGGATGTGGCCATTATTTTTGGTGAGCAATTAGAATAGCATTATCTTGACAGAATTGAATTCCCATTAGTGGAAGTAGGAAGAGCACTTCAGAATTTGGCACATCCTCGCTTTCATGTTTGAAGTAGGCTCTGGAAACAATATTCTCCTAAAACTTCAAAAGCCTGCTTAAAGTTGGAAATTTGTCCATGAATATATGCAGCTATTCTTTGGCACTTTTTTTGCAGAAATGCTTTCATATCCAATTTCAGAGCATCCATTCATTCACACATTTAAAAAATTGATTTAAGTTAGCGCAGAGAACTGTTTGAAATCCACAGGACTTGTGGCTCGGCTCACTGAGTCAGGAACACGCCGGTATGGCTTTCATAAGGGTGTTTGTTGAGTTGCCCATGTATGCTCGAAGAAGAATGTCATCTATAGGGTTCTGTTTGTGCTCATCTGTGCATATACACACCTACTTCTGCATTCACATGTACACAGGCTATGGAATTGCCTTGAAAGGTTGGTTGATTGATTCATTGAATAAATATTGCCTAGTATAAACCCCTGTGCATCTTTTCTAGATAGCTGTATGAGATTCAAAAAATCCCCAGATTCAGCCTAGAAAGAGGAAGAAGCTGAGAAAAATGAAATGCTAAACACCTAAATGAAAAGTCCCAACAGTGACTCTGTGGCAAATGGTGGCTGGGGTTATAGAGAGGAAAATGCTATCGCTCGTGGCCTTGTACAAGAGGCCGTGTCTTTAGCTTCCAGGAATAACTCCCATTGGATCACTTCTCATCAAGCGAGAGATAGTTCACAGGCCTCTTCCTGGGTCACATCCCTATTTCTGAGATGGGAAAACAGACTTTAAGGGATAGACCCAAGGACACACGACAGCCAAAGGGTGGAAGCCGATTCAACTCCAGTTTCACAGGCTGCAAAGTCCACACACCTCTCCCTCCACCCCACGACCTCTCTTCCTCACTTGTGTTTGGGGGAACAGACAAACCTTTCCTGTACTGGAAAAGACTGAGGCTCACTGCAGGGGCAGCATCTCCACAGTGCGCACACCACCCACGCCGAGACATGGCCCATGCACAGGAAGGACAGAGCAGGGTGGGAGGGGGAATCAGCGGGGAGGCATCGCAGAGCAGCCCCACCCATGCCAGGGGCTTTGCCCTGGGCAGGCAACTTTGGTGGCTACCAGGCACCCACCTCGGCCTCGGATCCTCCTTGCTTCTCAGTCCCAGTAGAGACTGGAGCTCAATACAAAATAGAGTGAAATATGGGGCCTTCACGGGACCTCAGGGACTGTGAGGACGGCCCAGAGGCTTGTACACCAAAAGGTGGTTCTCCTATATCCCTGTGCACACACCTGGTGGACAACGTGTGATCTGTGCTGTGGTGTATATCGATGTACACACATATGTCCTATATACATATATGTTCTGTGCTGTGCTAAGTTGCTTCAATCGTACTCGACTCTTTGCAACCCTGTGGACTGTAGCCCACCAGGCTCATCCGTCCACAGGATGCTCAAGGCAAGAATACTGCAGTGGGTTTCCATGCCCTCCTCCAAGGGATCTTTCTGATCCAGGGATCAAATCCATGCCTCCTGGGACTCCTCCATCACAGGCAGATTCTTTGCTGCTGAGCCACCAGGGAAACCCATATACGCAAACACACACACACACACACACACACACACACACACACACACGTTAGAGGTATGAGTGGTGGCTGGCATCACTACTCAGTCGTGTCCGACCCCATGGGCTGTAGCTTTGCGACCTCATGGACTGTAGCTCTCCAGGCTCCTCTGTCCATGGCATCACTATGGGACAGTTTATTTCCAAAACAACACTCTTCTGGTAAATTTTTGGTATTAAAAACTGGCTTTCAGAGTAGAATTCATTATTTCTATTATTAATATTATTTATAATATTAAATTTTTGTATTGCTACACTATTGGCTAAAGTGCCCTTTTTATTTTTACCAGGCACATCACCTTTTTCTTTCTTTCTTTCTTTCTTTTTTTTGTTTTGCCTTTTTTTTTTTAAAGCAAGGGGGGTTGGTTTTTAAGAGAAATATTATTGGTGCCCTTCATATTAAGTGACTTTGTTTGGTGTCCTGTGGCCTCAGAAAATTTATAGCTCAGTTATCTAATATAAAACTTTACATCATAAGGGGAGAACATTTAAGCATTAGCTTGAGGTGCCCAGTCAAAAAGTGGCAGGAACTCGTGATGGCCACAATGCTGGCTGGACATCACCACCAAATAACAGCCAAGAAGGGGAAACTAAGAAGAGTCTCTTGCCTTACTCCTCCTACTCATTCTTATTCTCCAACTGATGGAATTCTCTGGGCCAGAATACTAGAGTGGGTAGCCTTTCTCCTCTTCAGGGGACCTTCCCAACCCAGGGATCGAACCCAGGTTTCCTGCATTGCAGGCAGATTCTTTACCAGCTGAGCCACAAGGGAAGCCCAAGAATTCCAGGCCAGAATACTGGAGTGAGTAGCCTATCCCTTCTCCAGAGGATCTTCCAGACTCAGGAATTGAACCAGAGTCTCTTGCATTGCATGTGGATTCTTTCCCAGCTGAGCTGTCAGGGAAGCCCCAAAGGCTAAGCACTAGGTTTTTATTCTTTTACATAAAATTTTTATTTAAAAATATCTTTAGATTTACAGAGAAGTTGTGAAGGATAGTACAGAGTTCCTGCATACTCTGTACCCAGTATATTATTGTTACTATTCCCTATTAATATCTTACATTTGTATGATACAGTTGTCACGATTAATGAACCAATGTAGATACATTATAATGAACATCATTATTATAAACTAAACACATTCTGTGCAGATTTCCATCATTTTTACCTAATGTCCTTTGTCTCTTCTAGGATCCCACTCAGGACACCATGCTCCATTTATTGATCATGTCTCCTTAAGCTCCTGCTGGAAGTGATGGTTTCTCAGACATCTGTGTGTTTGAAGACCTTGATATATTTGAGAAGCACTGCTTAGATATTTTGTAGAATGTCCCTTGATTGATGTTTTTCTCATAATTAGCCTGTAGGTACGGGTTTGGGGGAGGAAGAGTGTGGAGGTAAAATGACACCATCTTCACATAATGAATCTTCTTTTTTACACTTGATCTTAGCCAAAAGGCCGAGAAGCGATGAATCTTCTTTTTTAACATACGAAAAACAATGAGCACATGTAGCAGCTAGTGCATAGATGGCAAATTCTTCCTTTCCTCCCACCTCCAGGCCAGTTTAGACATCAGAAAGTAAGGTGGATAGCAAACACCTTTACCATGTCCTAGTTCCTCTCTCCTAGGAAAGGTATGATCCAGATAGAAAGCAGGCTTGAGAAGAAAGTAGAAATTCAGATTCTCAGCAATCACACGCAGGGGTCCCTGTGCTTTTATTTGCTATTCTGGGACATCTCTCACCCTGCCCTGTGCCCCGGATAGGTGATCTCTAGGGTCTGTCTAATGGATAGTCTCTGCTGTCTGGATTCTTGTGGGTTTGGTCAATGGGTCACCAGTAGGAGGAGAGGGAGCAGTAGACACCTACTCTGTTGGCCCCAGAGGCAGCTCTCCATAGCCCATCCTCCTTACCTCGCCCATCCCTTCCTGCTGAGGGGTGTGATGGCGCCCCCTGCTGCTCCTCCAGGATCTGCGCTTTCTGTTGTTGATTTTCACAAACTGCTCACATCGCTGTCAATTGTGGCTTTATTTACCCATTTTGAGTTACCATCTCTTTCTTGGCATAATCTTGAGTACACACACACACATTTATATACATACACATACATATTTATATACAGAAGACAGTCGAAGGTATTCTCCCAGTTCAGGTGGCCAAAAGGCCTCTGTTGAACTGTGACCTAATACTGTGGTTTCATGTGTCTAGAGAATGAATCACTCTAAAGAAGATGTGGTAGATATATACAATAGAATACCACCAGCCATAAAAAAGAATTAAATAATCTCTGGTTGCAACATAGATGCAACTAGAGATTATCATACTAAGTGAAGTAAGTCAAAAAGAGAAAGACAAATAGCATACGATATCACTTAAGCGCGTGGCTCAATCTGCAATGCAGAAGACCTGGTTTTGATCATTGGGTTAGGAAGATCCCCTGGAGAAGAAAATGGCAACCCACTGCAGAATTCTGGCCTGGAAAATCCCATGTACAGATGAGCCTGGAGGGCTACAGTCTATGGGGTTGCAGAGTTGGACACAACTTAGCAACTAAACCATCACCAGATGCCAACTATTACATTTAGAATGGATAAACAACAAGATCTTACTATATAGCACAGGGAACTATATTCAATATCCCATGATAAACCATAATGGAAAAGAACATCAAAAAAAGAATGTATACATGTGTAGAACTGAGTCACTTTGCTGTACAGCAGAGATGAGCACAACAGTGTACATCAATTATAGTTCAATTAAAAAAGTGAAAAAAATGAGAATGAATCACTGTATCAGATACATCTATTACTATTACTACTACTCTCTCTAATGTTCACCAGAATGACCTATGCAAGCTTATACCTCTATTTTAATGGTGTTGCCATTTCACAAAACATTTTTGGTATTTTAGAACCGTTGTTTGAAAATTATCTTTGGCAACAATTTAGGGTATAGTGATCTTACCAAGTCTGACTCCTCCTCTCCTCACCAATCTGGGTTCTGAATTACTATTGATTGTTCCAAAAATCAAATCCAACCTCAACAAGTAAAGTTTTTCTGGTGACATTCAGAGCAACAAACCCTAGTTTCTGAGGAAATTTTTTAAAGGAAAAAAAAATTTAAGAGAGAGAAAGTTCTAGATTTGTTGAGCCATGAGAACATTTCGAATAAACATGGAGTGTTTCCTGGTGGTTTAGACAGTAAAGAATCTGCCTGCAAGCCAGGAGACCCAGGTTCAATCCTTGTGTCAGGAAGATCTCCTGGAGAAGGGAATGGCTACTCACTCTAGTATTCTTTGCTGGAAAATTCCATGGCCAGAGGAGCCTGGTGGTCTACAGTCCATGGGGTCTCAAAGAGTTGGGCAAGACTGAGCAACTAACACATAGCAGTGTGTACATGTCAAAAAAAATAACTAACATAACTATACGTGAATGACTATTTTGAGTGGGCAGGATTCCTTTGGATGTATACATTCTGCTGTATTTGTTTAAAAATCTATCACTAGAACACAATAATATGGTATTCTGTAATGCAAGCTCTAGGGTCTGACTGGGTTTAAATTCTGGCTTCATCACTTATTATCTCTGTGTGATCTTGCGAAACTTACTTAGTCTTTCTCTGCCTAGAGTTTCTCATCTGTAAAATGGAGACACTAATAGTACCAACATTAGTTATAGAGTTGTTCTGATAATTAAACAATATATGTAAAGTGCTTTAAATGGTGTAGAACATAAGAAGAAACCAAATATTAGTAATTACCATTGTGTACAAGTTGTGTTATGGATCTTGATTAATGACTATTAATTTTTAGCCAATTTATACAATGTGGCTATATTGCAATCTTCAATTCTTATTTCTTTATTTAATTGATGGCTGGTATCTTTATTAGACACTGCTACCGTGTAAGAGGGGATCTTCCTGGTGGCTCAGTAGTAAAAGAATCTGCCTCTCTGCAGGCCATGTGGGTTCAGTCCCTGGAGAAGAGTCCCTGGAGAAGGAAATGGCAACCCACTCCAGGATTCTTGCCTGGGAAATCCCATGGACAGAGGAATTTTGCAGGCTACAGACCATGGGGTCACAAAAGTTGGACACAACTTAGCAACTAAACCACCACCACCATATAAAAGAAAGGTTTGTTCAGAGATTAACAAAGTAAAGAAATACATTTATCTTTATATTTATCCTTTTGCTTCCACAGAAAAATTGAGGGTTCTTTAAAAAGAAAAACTCTCTGAGGTGCCAGCATTTTTAAACCTACTCAAATAAACTCCAAGGATGAAAAAGGAATTATTAATAGAATTTGCTAATTCTTGGTCCCTCACGTGGGCCAACCAGAGAGAAGAGAAGAATCCCCTTACCAAGAGTGGGTTTTGCAAGAAAAATGATACACATAGGAATTATTTTTCTTTCCAAAGATTTCAAATGAACTCAGTCTCTAATTATTCAGTGAAAGATTTTACTTTTCAGTTTCTAAGTTGCAGTGCACTCCTGGAATATAAATATATACATAAATATATAAACATACACAGACACTCATTTCTAAGCTACTTATGGTCAAATTAAGTAAGCTGGATCTACTGAGTAACCCTGTGAACTAATGAAGTAAACATTTGCCCCTGCTGGGCTGTGGAAGGCTTCCAGAACTCCCTAGCATACACCTGCAGAGATGGGTGATTCACCTCTGAGTCACTCGGCAAGCACTAGCAGGGGGAAGCCAGCCTGGGCGCGGAGGGTGCGCTCGGCTGCTGGTTCTCTCCTGCTCTCCCAGAATAATGACATTAATGACACTTCCAAACAGCGCACCCAGTCACAAAGTGGGAGATTTCAAAATCCATGTGGCAGCTGATTTCCTAATAGGATGCATTAAACAGGACATTGCATGTTTTATGGGTTGGGTTTGATTAGACCATAAGACTTAAAATATGTAGCTAAAGTGGTTGAAAAATAGGCCTTGGAAGTTCAGATCAAAGCATTACAGGGGGGTGATTAGATAAATAAAAAGTTTAAGCCTAACTGAGCAAATAATTGCACATCCCCTGAAAAGCTCAGTTCACAGGGATTGATCAAATGTGAGTCACCCCAGGCACAGATGTCTTTCTAAGAATATTCCTTTTAATTTTTTTAATATACATCAAAAGAAAAAAAAATCTGGGTACTGACCAGCAAATACTCCTGTTTATATAAGAAAAGCCTCTTTAAGATACTGACAAAAAAAAAAAAAAAAACCCTCATTGTTTAAAGAGGCCAACTTTTTCCTTTCTCTTCCTTCTCAGTCTGTAGTAAAAGGTTTTTGCTTCTTTAACACCGACTAATAGAACTCACCTAAAAAAAATTCTAAAAGACTTCTGGTGCCTTATCTTGCCTGTGATTACACAGAAGTCAGATACAGGTTTATGCTAAAAGCATGTACTGTTATCTTTCTAAAGAAAAATATGTCAGTGGGGAAGATTCATCTTTGTCTAGTTAAAAACAACAACAACAAAAAGCATTTGCAAAGCGTATTTGTGAATTGGTATGTGCCAGACACAAGTTATCTCATTTAATCCTCGTGACAGTGCTAAAAGACATGTTTTCATATTCCTGGTTTATATGCGACGAAATTGAGGCACACGTGCGGATTAGGTAACTTGCCCCAAGTAACAGGGCTTGAAAGTGATAGAGTGGAGTATGAGGCCAGGTTTTAGGCGGAACTCTTCCCACCTGCCAGCACTCTTCCATCTGACAGTCGTTTTTCAGCGGCCGTAGAACTCTGCAACTACATCTAGATCGCGGTTATTTCTATGAGCTGATCTTGGCTGTTTCCTTGAGGCAGAATGCCAGTATTATTTCTTATTTTGAAAATAAGAATGTATCTGCACCCCCATGTTCATTGCAACATTTCTTGCAGTAGTCAAGATATGGAAACAACCTAACTATCCACTTACAGATGAATGGATAAAATGTCCGACTTGTGGACATAGCAGGGATAAAGAGGGTGGGATGAATGGAGAGGGTAGCATGGAAACACATACTGTACCATATGTAAAACACATAGCCAGTGGAAATTTGCTGTGTGACTCAGGGAGCTCAAACCAGTGCCCTGTGATAACCTAGAGGGGTGGGATAGGGTGAGAGGCGGGAGGGAGGTCCAAGAGGGAAGGGACATATGTACACCTATGGGTAACTCATGTTGATGTATGGCAGAAACCACACAGTACTGTAAACCAATTATCTTTCAACTAAAACTAATTAAATTAAAAATTCAAAAAAAGGAAAACAAAACAGGAAAAAGAAAAGAAAAGAAAATGTGGTCTATTCATACAATGGAATATTATTCAGCCATATCAAATAATGAAAACTTACCATTTGTGACAGCATGAATGGACCTTGAGGGCTAAATGAAATAAGTCAAAGAAAAACAAATACTGTATGATTTTCAGTGTGGAAGCTTAAAAAAAAAAAACCTGTCATAGATAGAACAGATTGGTGGTTGCCAGAAATAGGGAGGGATGAAGTGGGTGAAGGGAGTCAAAAGGTTCAAAGTTCCGATTACAAAATACATAAGTCACAGGGATGCAATGTATAGCATGGTGACTATAGTTAATACTGTATTGCATATTTGAAATTTGCTAACAGTAATTCTTGCAAGTTCTCATCACAAGAAAAAAAAATTTGTGTATACGGTGGAATAGACATATTGTATTCATTTTGTAGTAAATACGTATAAATACCAAATCATTATGTAATATACCCCAAACTAATATAATGCTATATGTCATTATACCACAATTTTTAAAATTAGTGTATTTCTTATTATTGCATCAAAGAAATGGTGCTCACCTTGCACCTCTGAGAGCTTCAGGAGGAGAGAAGGCACAGCAGAATGTTGGGGTTTTGGCCCTTGGGGTGAATGGGTATCACTATCATCATAGTGATATATCATAGAATGTAACAACGATAGCCTTAGTTGCAGGTGCTGTGAGAACTATACGAAATATATGCAAAGTCAACTAGCTGTAGTCATCATTACAAGTATCCAATAAATATTCTCAAAGCAAACAAAACAGAACCAAGCACAGTCTCCCCTTGTCAGGATTGTGTGTGAGAAGAAAGGCTGAGTGCTATCAACATGTTTATCTGCAATAACAGGCCAGCACTCCACAAATAGATATAATACAGTTAGGATGTAGCTGCATGTGAGAACAAACAAACTTAAAAACAGAAGGGCTAAGGGCCATAAATGTCTGCCATCATCCTCAGGAGTCCATTGGTTGTGGGTCTTGCAAATGTCAGTGTTAAAATTGACATGCTCCAGCATCCAAGACAAAGTGGACAATGAAGGAAGGACTTTCTCTGCCATCCTACTTGAGTTTTCACTGATTAGTTTGGTGGTGGTGATTTAGTAGCTAAGTCTGACTCTTGCAACTCCCAAAACAAAACAAATTCTTCACGATTCAGACAGGGCTGGTCACTTCTCCCTAGAGCAGTTTTCCACATTTACTTTGTCTCAAGGAAAGGCAGAACCAAAGGGGAATTATGAGTGATATATGCTCATTCTGCCCCTCCCAAATTTGTATTAAAACCTCAAAGAATATTTATGGAGTGAGGCGGTACAGAACAGTAGTTTTCAAAGTCAGAGCATCCTTCTCAGAATCAGCTGACGTCCTTGTTAAAAATGCAGAGTCTGTACCAGTTATCTCGACCTTCTGTGGGTGAGGCTCTAGAATCCACATGTTTAACAAGCTTCCCAGGGATTCTAGGACACACAGATACTGGAGAACCTAACAGATAATGGGGGTAAAATTCTCTGGATTTACTTTGCCTTCAGACAACACCAGCCTATTTTAAAAACAGGCAAAATAATAACAGGTTGGATTTAAATGGACAAACAAGAAGATAGGGTACCTTGAAACATTTCTGATTTTAAGGGATAGCAAACCCTGGTATTAAAACTCAGCAAACGACCCTTTTTACTAAGTTCAATGCTGAGACTTTTCTAAGCTTACCAAAGTACTAGCAATCCTCTAATAAATTAAAGGAAAAACCCTCTAAGAAATTAAAGAAAAACATTTTGTTTTGAAGCTGGGTAGATAAAATATTAATAACCATGACAGAGAAGGGTCACAGAATCACTGATTACCTCTCATACAAAAAAAAAAAAAAGGTCAAAAATAATAAGCTTTAGTACTCAGAAAGACTCATTGCAAATCAACCAGGATTATGTACCCACACTGTGGGCACAGCCCTAGCCCCAGATAAACAAAGATGAATCAAACAGTGCCGTTCTTCTTAAACAGTTCAGGCTCTCAGAACCTTTTGAGAGTCTGACCCCCTGAAAAATGTCCTTATGCAGAAACACTTGATTTTGAGTTCAGATTCAGGGGACTAGTCAAGACTTCACTTGAGAAGTCTTCATTAAGACCAGACACAGTAAGAATTTAGCAGGTCCTAAATCTTGGATGGTTTGTGGTGTTTCCTTCCCACATGCAATTCAAAATACAATTTAAATGTTCTAAAGACTCACAAGCAAAATGTCCTAAATTAAAACTGCTTCTTTTCAGAATTTCTAATTGCTGTTTGTTTTGTAGTTTCTGTAGAGTTTTTGGTGTCGGTGTTTTTAGTAGTTTGTTTGGTTTAATGCCTCTGCTTTCCCAGAGCCCTAAGTGTATATTTAATTTGTCTCTGGATAATCCAGCATTAATAGAGAAGGAGGCACAGCTCCCCAAATACGTTTATTACAATATTGGGTGCTATGAGTTCTGTAATGACCTGGGAGTAGAGAGAAAACATCGTGGGGAAGAAAGTTTAATCTAACCACACTAGCCAAATATAAGTTTGGGGCTCAAATAGAATGTTCCTTTAGTGATGCTAAGGAGAGGAAAGGACACCAAGTTAACAGGTAGTGTACTCCATGGTGCCCTTGACAATCACATCTGACTAAGCAATCAGGAAGGGCTTATGTAAGGCTGGGGTGGAGAGCAGAAATGGAAGGCATTTGCATAGCTTCAGATGCTCTGTGTCTATTTTCCAGCAAAAGATGGCATCGAACATCCACTCATGGTGACAATTAGGGGCAAGGTAATGTAAGAACCAACATGAAGGACACTGGGGACAAAAGGAAGGGGAGAGGGTAGACTGTGGCAGAAAAACACTAATCAGGTGAGAGAAAAATCCTGATGCATGACACAAAGGGAAATAGATAGGAGAACAGAGAATGTAGCCAAGCCACGCCAAGAAGACTGTGCTTTGCAACTTACTCTAATACTGAACAGAACAGAGAGGCTCCCAGAGTAAAGACACTCAAGTGCCTGGGTTCCTGTTTAGGAAAGATCTCTATTCTTATTGTTCAAGTTATTTACCTCACAAGACATTTATTTTTAACTCCCCCCACACACACTGACCCCTGTCTTCTCAATCAGCACCTGCTTTCACCCAAACAACCAGGGAGAGTTGACTATGCCCGGCCTGTTTCCACAATGGATTTAGGGCAGTGGAATACAAGAGGAAAGTCAAATTTCAATGTTAAAAATTCATCACTGGAAGATTGTTCCATGTCTTTAGCCAGACAATACTTGATCATTAGAATGTGATCTTAGTGCTGCTGACACTATTTATATTCAGATGTTTCTTTCCACTTATGTAATAGAGGGAAAAGATCACTTCCCTTCATCTCTGTACAGGTTCTCCTTCACCAATACAGTATCAGTTCAGTTCAGTTCAGTCGCTCAGTCGTGTCCGACTCTTTGTGATCCCATGAANGCATGTGAGACAGCAAAAGAGACACAGATGTATAGAACGGTCTTTTGGACTCTGTGGGAAGGGGAGAGGGTGGGATGATTTGGGAGAATGGCATTGAAACATGTATAATATCATATAAGAAACAAATCACCAGTCTAGGTTTGATGTAGGATACAGGATGCTTGGGGCTAGTGCACTGGGATGACCCAGAGGGATGGTATGGGGAAGGTGGTGGGAGGGGGGTTCAGGATTGGGAACACATGTACACCAGTGGTGGATTCATGTTGATGTATGGTAAAACCAATACAATATTGTAAAGTACATAAAATAAAATCTGAAAAAAATTAAAAATGGGCAGGGTACCAGGATTCATATTTTTAAATGAAGACTCAGTCCACGAGTGAGAAGGTCATATTGATAATCATCGTCATTTCAAGGGTGCCTGCTATTTTACACAGAGCCACATTGAGTCCTCACAATTGTAGCCTTTGAAGGAATTTTACTATTCCTTATTCTACAGATGAGGGAAACTGAGGCCCTCAAAGGGACTTATTCTCTTGCCTGAGGTCACATGGCTCATGGTGACAGGTTGCAACCACAGTTGTGGCTGACATCAAAGCTCTCCTCTCTTAGGGGACTTCCCTGTTGGCCCAGTGGTTGAGCGTCCACCTTGTAGTGCAGGGGATGTGGGTTCCCCCCCGGTCAGGGAAATAAGACCCCGCTTGCTGCAGAGCAACTAAGTTGGTGTGCCACAACTACTGAGCCCATGTGCTTTGGAGCCCACGTGCCACAACAAGAGAGTTTGTGTGCCACAACGAAAAGATCCCGCATGATGCAACGAAGATTCTGAGTGCCACAATTAAGACCCAATGCAGCTAAATGATTTTTTTTTTTTAAGCTCTCCTGTTTTCCTTTAGTTTGTTCTGCCTTCTTGAAACAGGGAGGAAGCAGGAAAAGGGGCAAAGCATGAGAGGCCTCCTGGGCTCTCTGTGAGAGAAAACTCAGGACCAGTGGCACTAACATGGAGAGGAATACTTGGCCTTCGCCCTCACTTCTGAAACACACCCTTGCTATTAATCTGTCTCAAGGGTTTTACTCATGTTTTTCCACCTAAATGAACAGGATTTGCTTTAGCATCACTTATGTAATGTAAATATCACCTTTCCCCATGGGAATCCTTTTCCTGTTTGGGACTGTGGGTTTGAACCTGGATTTGTGCATGTTTTGCCTGGCTGATCATTGCCATGAGCAACCTAAGTGACTGCTTAAGAGAAAAAGTGAACATGTTATTTTCAGACACCAATGCAGAAGTAAGATTAGGTAATTAAGACCCTCGGCTACCATTTTGGTTTTTTATACAGTATTTATGATATTTTAGGGGGTAGAGGAAAAGGCTGGATGAAATTCAAAAGGAAATGGGGATTTAATAGGATCCAATCAGGAGTTAATTAGCCATTTATGTGCCAAAGAGTCTTAGAATATCCTTCCACTAATCCCAGCTTCTGTGACTAATGTCTATGAGAGTACTGAGGCCAAGGTAAAAATCAGAGATGACACCAAGGTTCTGAGACAGGTACTCAGACCTGCATTAGCAATGAGCTCTTTTGTGGAATGTTCTCCTGTCTCCGGATGAATTTATCTGCTGTGTTTTTCATCAACCTAGAGCTGTGTTCTTTTATGAGGCAATGCTTCTCCAACTGTTTCTGAAAAATGAATGAGAAGTTTCCCTCCCTCGTAAGCCTGATTTGAATCTTGCTTATTATCTGTTTAAGGTTATCTTTCTGTCAATAAAAATAGTCGTATTCCCAACAAAAGATTTATTTTTGCTTCTAACCATAGCCAACCTCAATTCAGAGTCCACTCCCACAGCTGTGGGCCTGGATCAAAGTTGCTCTTTTTCAAAAACAGATCACCAAAGCCTATAACACACACAGGCTGAAAGTGCTGTAAACTTGAAGAAAAGCAGACAGCACACACAGACCTACAGTCCAGAAATGGTTTTGATGATAAATAACCAAGACTGATTGAAATGGACTGATTGTCATTTTCTTATGCCACTTTTTATTTACTCATGGAAGAACTTTAATACAAAAAGTAATATATGTTTCTTAGAGAAAATGTAAAGAAGAAAAATGTGAAAATTATACATAAACTTATCACACAAAAAATAGCCACAATTCACATTTTGGTATATAACCTTTCAGTCTCTTAAAAAAGCATACTATTTATTTTATATAAAAATAGATCACGTTATAGGTGACATCTTTTAATCTCATTTTTTCACTTCACANAATTATACATAAACTTATCACACAAAAAATAGCCACAATTCACATTTTGGTATATAACCTTTCAGTCTCTTAAAAAAGCATACTATTTATTTTATATAAAAATAGATCACGTTATAGGTGACATCTTTTAATCTCATTTTTTCACTTCACAAAATATCATGAGCATCTTTATGTCATTAAATCTTCTTTTCCAATCTTATCTTTCTGTCTTTGTAGTATTCTGTGGTGATTATCTCTTTTTAAATAGTTTCTAAAAATCCTAATTTTAAATATAATACATGCTCATTGTTTAAAAAAATTCAGACACATAATAAAGAAGAATCTTTTTAAATCTATATTCAGCTTCATAACACAAGGTTGAGTTTCTACCTCAAAGATTTGTGTATTTTTAAAGTTTTATTTATGTGTTGATAAATTATCCATAAAAGTTGTATCAATTTATATTCTAACAAGAACGTATGAGACTATCCTTTTCATAACCTCAAAGAAGTATCTTTATTATCTTTTCTTAATATTTACTAATTAGATAGGCTGAAAAAGGGGAGATAGATTTTATTTTTCACAACTTTGATTTTTAGTAAGATTGATTATTCTTATACGTCTATTTGTATTTCTCACTATAAATTGCTTATTTATCTTTTATGCCCACTTTTCAATGGGTTTATAAAAGCCCCTTTGTAAGGCTGTCAATCATTTTTCTGCCAACTATATTAAGTACTTTCCTCAGTTTGTTCTTTGTCTTTCAATCATTTGTCTTTAAATTTTTTATATTTGAATAATTTTATATTTATAGAAGATTTGCCAAAGTACTACAGAGAGTTCTTATATACCTCCCAACCAGCTTCCACTTTTAACTTAACCACAACACAGTCACCAAAATGAAGAAATCATCTTTAGTACAATACTATTGACTGAACTACAGACTATCCAGATTTCACTAGCTTTCTCACTAATATTATTTCTCTGTTACAGGGCCTAAATTAAGATCCTGCATCACATTTAGCTGTCACATCTCCTTAGTTTCCTCCAATCCATGATGGGCTCTGTCTTTCTCTGATTTTCATGACCCCTACACTTCTAAGAAGTACCACTCAGATATTTTATAGAATGTTGATCAATTTGTATTTCTCCCTTCTAAAGTTATCATTTTTGTCTTTCCATATTCAATTGGAAAGGGATTCATTAAGCCCAGTCCACACTTCAGTGGGAGGTAGGCTAATCTATATCTCCTAGAGAAAGAAGTATCAAAGGATTTGTGGACATATGAACTATCACATTACTTAATAAATATTTTGAGGTAGAGATACTTTAAAACTATGCAAATATACAATTTCTTAAAGTTTTATCAACTAATTTTAGCATTCATCACTGCATCTTCTTGGGAGCAACTACTACTATGGTCTTCATAAAGGTGGGTTTCTATTCCCTTCATGCTTCTTCATTTATTATTTGGGATCCTTCTGTAAGAATATTTGTTCCTTCTCACCCAGAGATATGGTGGGTGTCTGTGGCTAAACTACATCACCAAGGGCCTAATTTCTTTATCTCTGCTCATCTTTCTGTGTTGTTAGCTTTGTCTAGTGACTAGAAAGCTGTCAATTGCTCCCAGAGTGTATTTGTTTCCTATGACTGCTATAACAAATCACTGCAAATTTGGTGGTTCAAAAACAACACAATTTTTTTTTCCTGGAAGTCCAAAGTCAAAAATGGGTTTCATTAGATGAAAATCAAGGTGATGCAAGGCTATATTTTTCCTGCAGGTTCTAAGGGACAACCTTTTTTTTTAAAAAAATAAACATTTTTCAGCTTCTAGAGATCATCCACATTCCTTGGCTCGTGGTCTTCCTTCTCCATCTTCAAAGTCATCAGTGTTATATCAAGACCTCATAGTGCAATCAGTCTGATTCTCTCTCTCCTACATCTCTCTTCCATCTAAGAACCCTTGTGATTACACTGGGCCCATGCGGATAATCCAGGATAATCTTTTCATCTCAAAGTCAGTTGAATAGCAACTTTAATTACATCTGCAACCTTAATTCTCTTTGCCATGTAATGTAACATAATTACAGTTTGAGCGATGAGGTTATGGACCACTTTGAGGACTACTGTATGTCTACCATACAGGACCATAAACTTTTTGATCTATGGACACACTAAGGATGAGATAGAGATAGAAGGAGAGGTAGAGAAGCAGAGATAGAAATAGAGATTAATATAGAGTGAGGAAGAGAGAGGGAAAAAGGGGGAAGGGAAGAGGAGAGAAGAAGAGAAGAGAAGAAAAGGAAAAGAGAGAAAAATTCCACCAGCTCAAGCAGGTACAATGCATCTGAATTGGTTTTTACGTGGATCCCAGATATACAGCATAATGTTCTTTTTATCTTGGGAGTCAAATAAATGTCTCAAATAATGAGACATTATTGAGAATGGCCAGAATTCTCAATAATTCAAAACTAATTAAAAGACACTTACTCCTTGGAAGAAAAGTTATGACCAACCTAGATAGCATATTGAAAAGCAAAGACATTACTTTGCCAACAAAGGTCCATCTAGTCAACGCTATGGTTTT
>SJYV01018739.1:764946-813312 GCA_006410875.1 Neotragus pygmaeus | reverse complement strand
GGAAGAGTTGACTCATTGGAAAAGGCTCTGATGCTGGGAGGGATTGGGGGCAGGAGGAGAAGGGGATGACAAAGGATGAGATGGCCGGATGGCATCACTGACTCAATGGACGTGAATCTGAGTGAACTCCAGGAGTTGGTGATGGACAGGGAGGCCTGGCGTGCTGCGATTCATGGGGTCACAAAGAGTCGCACACGACTGAGTGACTGAACTGAACTGAAGCTCTTTAAGTAAAAGTAACCTTGAGCCAAAATTTAAGCTATTACAATATCATCAGTCTTTAGACTTAAAGTCTACAGACTTCAAATAAAGTGTCATTCCAGATTGACTGTTAAAAGGCTTTTTGAAAGGAGCTCTTATTTATTCACAAACTTGTTCTTGATTGAGTACAAGCCATTCTCAAGATCTCCTGAACTTGGAAGGAGGGCTTCAAATACTAACTTCCTCTAGGATTAGTGATTTTGACCTTGTTAGAGAGTGAGCGACTTCACTTTCACTTTTCACTTTCTTGCATTTGGAGAATGAAATGGCAACCCACTCCAGTGTTCTTGCCTGGAGAATCCCAAGGATGGGGAGCCTGGTAGGCTGCCATCTATGGGGTTGCACAGAGTCGGACACGACTGAAGTGACTTAGCAGTAGCAGTAGCAGAACCTGTAATCTCTTATTCTCTCTTGGACTAGGGATGCCCCTGCCTTCTCTGTTAGGTTTAGTGAACAATGAGGTAACAGTAATTTCATTTTTCTTTTATATTGTGAGACTGTATTATCTGTATAAAGGCCCATTTCTCTTAGGTCCATTTTCTTCTGTATATATCACCCCTGTTGGGGGTGCTTCCGCCACTCTGCTCTGCTTAGAACTAAGGGGAGTGTCCTATTATTCCTGAAAAAAACAGCACAAAACAACTGGCCTCACCTTCTCTATTACCTAGAGCTCCTTTCAGTAGTACAGCTCTTCCAGTATTTGAAAAGGATGAGCCTTTGGAGCCATCTAGATCTGATTTCAAATCCCATTTTTGCTTTTAACAACTATGCTTTTTGAGAAATTGAATCCTTTGGAACTCTATGAGTCATTGTCTTTGCCATGAGGGCTACTTGTCACCAATGGCTGGTGGACATTTTATCTCCTATTCACTCATTGACACCTACAATGTGCTTCCCTGGTGGTTCAGCAGTAAAGAATCCACCTGCTGATGCATGAGAGACACAGGTTTAATCCCTGGGTTGGGAAGATCCCCCAGAGAAGGAGATGGCAACCCCCTCCAGTATTCTTGCCTGGGAAACCCCATGGATAGAGGTGCCTGGTGGGCTACAGTCTAGAGGGTTGCAAATGGTCAGACACAACTTAGCGACTAAACAACAGCAAAGCACATGTGCTACACATATGTGAGATATGAACACAGAGGTGAACACAGTCAGTACAGTATTTGCCATGTTGCCCTGTCTAGAGTGGAAGACATATTAAAGAGCTAAGGACAGTGTAGTGAGCACAGTGCAAAGTTGAATAAAGGGTAATAGACAAGAGGTCAGGTAGGGAATCAAAGATTCTTATAACTCCATTAAAATTTTACTGCAGCTGTAAGTACACATGTCTACCTCTGATGGATGATAAATTCTTTGAGAGTGAGGACTGAGTCCTTTCTATCTGTGCAAACTTTTAAGACATGCAAAGCAAAAGTTTAATAAAAACTCTGATAAGCTCAAGTCTTGGTGGACACTTTAAAAGTTATTGCTAAATGAAATGGACTCAGTTGATCATCATAGAAGAATGAGATAGTGGGCTCCTTCGGAGCAGTCACTACCTCCCTATTAATCTTGGTACCCTTAATATTTTGTAGAGGCAGGTGCAGGGCAGATATGCAAAACATTATTGTTTAATAAATGACTAAACAAACCTAGAATCTAAACCTAGAATCTAAAAGTGCCTCTCTCCATCATGAAAATTCTCAAAGAAAAGAAAAGAAACATCCTTTATGAATGTTTGTTCTACCTGAACACTTAAAACTCGTCATGAGTAAACATAATCCTATCCTAGTATCTCTTAAATATGCCCTGCATAAATAAGGTGTGAGTTTTACAATCTCATTTGCTCCATCTATGTAAAAGCTTTTTATTTGGCTTCAAAGTCTTCAACTTCACAGCAAAATTTCATTATGTCCCAGCTGAGTTCTGTTTAATGGAATTAAATTTCACCCTTTTTAATTATCTTTTGGAACAGACAATCTTTACAGAATAATTAGTAATAGAAGAACATAATGGATCATTGTCTTTATTACTGCAAAGAAATCCTAGATGCTGCTCTAAATCTTAAAAAAGATCTCATGAAATATAAAATGTATTGAATCCTTCCTCTTAAATTATGTAACATTTAAACTTTGTCAACATAGCTTAAAGATGATGGGAGGTAATTATTTTCCTGCTTCACTTTAAATTATTTTATGAAACTACTTTAATGATCCCATTCAAATTAATTATGCCTACATTTCACTTTCAAGATTTTTATTTGTAGAACATTCTATTATCAAACACAAATTAAATGTATATTTTTCTCATACATCTGAAGATCTGTTTTGCTTCCCTGAACAATTTTTTTTTTCTAGACCCTAACCTAACTTCATTAAATTGTACATACACAATGTAAAAGAGGATTAAAAATATAGCTATTCAGTATTTTTAAAAATAAAGCCTAATTAAAAATCATTTCACTTACTCATTTAAGAAAGCATAGTGCCTTTGGGAAAATTTCATAAAACAATTTAATAAAAAAGAAATATCCAAACATGGGTAGTTAAAAAAAAATCACCAATACCAGAAAATCTTTTTCCTCTCTAAACATTCAAGCAATTAAAACTTACCTTTATAAATGGAAGATAGGAAATGTAGAAAAATGAGTAGGGTCCTTCTTGGACTTCTAGTCTTTATAGTTTAATTTGTTGAGAATTTAAAATTACAGTAATTGCCCTTAAATAACTGACATTATTTGACACTACAACAACAGAGGAGTGGAAATGACTGACAAACACACAAAAGACTTTTGTTATCTTTATTTGTCTGCCTGAATAAATCTCAACAAGTATTTCAAAGATTTAAATTTATAGCATACTTAATCACCATTAGATGGCCAATCCTATTGGCTTTCAGCTACATTTCACTGACACTCAACATTTTTGGTATCAAGTTCTTTAACATATCTAGTTTGTCTAAACAGCTATCTTTAAACTAAATTATTACCTCTAAATTAAACATTTTGATAAAATATGTGGAATTAAACAGAATTAACTTGAGTTAAGAAGAGCCCCTTCTTTTTTGTTCCCCTATATTGAGGACTGGATTGTGGGAGAGAGGGGAAGTTTGAAACAGTGATTTTGAAAAATGTAACTGAGTACTCACCCACCATAAATGATGGTGAGTTGGTTAATATTTGGATTAATGATTTATTTCTTAGCAAAGCAAGTGCATTTAAGAAATTGATATTCAAAAACTATTTATTACGACTTCAATATCAAACAGAGGTCACTCAAAAAAATCAGGTCTGCCATATATTTTAGAATTCCTGCAAAGAATTTAGAATCCAAATGATATCGGTGGAAGGTTTTTAAAAAACTATTTTTATTTAAGTATTTAGTTCTTATGTTTTACCACTTTGAAAATAAAGCATAAACTACAAATGAAATATAATGAAATGAAACATAGACTACAAATTCCTTCTTGAAGGCCCCATTTTATTTCCTAGTGAAAATAAACACTGAAAGGAAACAATAGAGTTGTGATAATCCCTTAATTGGTATCACACTTTCCATTTTGCAAACCGTTTTCCCTAACATTCACTTGGCATTTATCTGACTTGTAAAAATTCTGTTCTCTTTTGTGTTTTAATTTTAATATCAAGTTCCATTTATACCAAAAGAAGAGAAGTGACTCATTCTAGGTACATGATAATATATTGACTTTCTGTTGGTATAGTAAAGTAAGGAAATGCTACATACCACATAAAGAAGAGACTTCCGGGGGTGTGAGTACTAGTAAAACAGGAAATGTATTAAGTTTCTGAGAGGTCAAGGGGTTAGGTAATGAGGATGAATGGGGCACAGGGGGCTTTAAGTTCAGTAGTGCAGGGTTTACTTCAGAAGAAAGATTCTCTGTTTTTCCTTATAGATGTGTACTCTTTGCCCTTTATTATTTATCTTAATGGATTAAAAAAAAGCTAGATTTTTAAAAATCAGAAAACACATTTATTATTTGTACTGCTTGGAGCTAAGTACACAAAATTATGAATGCTTGATTTTTGCTTTAGTCCTCTTCTAGTACTTTTATGAAGTTAAGGAAAGCACGCTTATTTTGGTTCTAAGGACTTTGCCTCTGGAGCTGTTTGGTCCATCTGAGATGTTTATGCTAACTGCTTAACTAACTAGTAGAAACTAGGATTTCATTCTTCCAACCAAATAGGGGAATTACCTTCTCTCATCCTGACACAGTACAGGTGTAAAGCTCCCATAGCTTTATATCTGATACTATCATTGTGATGGCACTCTTCCCCTATTCTTTCCAAATGGTAAAACCTGGGAACATCTTTTCCTTGATAGTTAATGAGCATTTCACCCAATTTCACAGGAAGCAAATCTATTTTCAAATCTGAAGTATTTCACCAACTCCTAAGTGTGAAATCACTGATGTTCTTTAGCTATGTCAAATTGAGCAACCCCAATCTTTGAGCTGAGGATGTTCAAAATTAGGATGCTGAATTCAAAATTAGGTATTGGTCTCTCTAAGACCAGAAAACTTTGCCTTAATCCATAGTTACTCTGATATTTGAGCCAGCATTTAAAGAGAGGTGATTGGTACAAGGTGAAAATTATTTTAGGAACTTGAGAGTGAAGTCCTAACTGATCAATCAGTTCCAAGTACCCAGCTATTAATGTTTAATTGTAGTCATACACCAGTAGCAAGCAGAGAGTCTGATGTCTTCACCCAGTTTCAGACAGTGAGCCTGGGTACTGGGCCTTCCTGTGAATGTANGAACTTGAGAGTGAAGTCCTAACTGATCAATCAGTTCCAAGTACCCAGCTATTAATGTTTAATTGTAGTCATACACCAGTAGCAAGCAGAGAGTCTGATGTCTTCACCCAGTTTCAGACAGTGAGCCTGGGTACTGGGCCTTCCTGTGAATGTAGCTTAAGCTGATAGGATCAGCAAACTTCCTAAAGCCTACTAAGGTGGGTTGATGTTTTTCAAAGAGTCTCTAGGAAAACAAGGGAAGCAGAAGTCCCTAGTCTTTGGAGGTAGAAGGAAAGAGTGGGGAGGATGTAAAAACAAAAACAAAAACAAAAAGCAAACGTGCAACAAGGGATTAATCCCTTGTTGATTCTATTCTGACAGGAAAGGAGAATGTGTACTTACATTGTTTTTCTCTTTAGAGATTCATTTGAGATAAATCTGTGTTCAAAATGGGGCTTAACAAAAGTGGAGAGGGGATATTAGTCATGTGAGTTCAAACACAGAAACATCACCTGAGGAATTATAAATTGATCAAATTATACACCAAACTAACTTTGCATTTAATTTTACATCTCTGTGGGCAATTATTTGACTATTGTTTTTATAGATAATTCTTAATTTTAATATTATTATTATATGTATAGCAGAGATAGAATAGCTTTACCACTTATTCTGGTAGCCTCTAGCAGCAACATTAATTCGGAAAGCAACGTGCAAATGGACTGCCTTGCTGTGTTTTGACTTATAAAAGCTCTACTCATTTATTTGTATTCTACTCAATGCAGGTTATATGGTTTGCCACTTTTTACTAACAAGGTGTCACTAAATACCTTGACTCTGGATTGAGGTTATTTGAAAGATCACTTTTTACCAAACTTGAGCAGATATTAGTGAGGTCACTTTGTCCTTATCACACTTAAGAAATAAAACCAGCTTCTTTCTATAGTTACAGTTCAGAAGGACTGATCTGTCATCATTAATTATCTTCTTTATGTTATTACAGATTCTCAGGATGAAAACAGAAAAGTTTATTCATAGTTTGTTTGCTATCAGAGCTCATGTAAATTGATTAATTTTTTCTGGCTTAAAATAATTTTTTAACACTAAATGGGAGAAAAAGCAATTAGTATCTGTGTTATTTTTTTGCATGATGCAATACTAGATGGGAGCTATGTCAAGACTTCTCAATGTATATATATACATATTAAGAAGCACAGTCATTTATAATAATTTTAGTTAAAAGTACATTTCTTAGCAACAAAATGATCTGCTTGGAGACATATTTTAATGTTTTATCAAATCTCATGTCCACCGTGGATCCCACTGCTACCAAATAAATTGTTTTGGTAGAGCAATACATTAAGAATCTTAAATATCTTTTTGCAACTGAAAACATTTAAGAGTTGAACTTAATAAAATGTTACAATGATAAAACTTAGGGGAAACACAAACACAAATAAAATTTAAATTGAGTGCATATTCTATTATTGCCTGTCAAGGGGAATAAACATTTTCATATTTATTTCCTCTTTTTAAGTATAACTAATAACTGTATAATTTTTCCCTCCTTACTTCTATTTGACTCTTATTAATTAACTGTTTTACCTAGCTAGAGGGTCAAACAAACATACTAGCATTTTGCTAAGTTGCAAACAGCAACATTAGAGGGAAATAATATTTGATCTGCCAGCTCCTGTATATCTAGCTGTTGATCTCAGTCATACACAGAGATTCCCAGTCATACCCAGGAAACAAAAGGTCCAGAACAGTAGGGCTTTCTTTTGAAAGTAGCTGTATGCTGGCTATTAAATGTTAAGGCTGGTTCTACGCAAGGAAATAGTTTTATTTGCTCCTCCTAGAAAACCCCTTGTATTTGGAGCACTCCTACACTGAGAAAAGCATTCTGGTGCTTTTTGAGATAATCATATGTTTCTCAGGGTTTTGTTTTGATTTCCTATTAAACCAAACTACACATAATGTTGGTAGGGATGGCTCAGATGTGATCAACCTCGTGGTAAAGCACAATAATATCTAAACCCTTTTTCATGCCCTGCTGTAACACCAGCGATGGCAAACAACATTTAGTGAAAACTTGCACCAGTAACAGGCACTGAATATATAGCAGATACTGCAAATATTACATGAATGACACATTGCAATGAACTCATGAGAAACATATTATTGTGCTTCCCATTTTATGGATGAAGAAACTGAGACTCAGAGGTAGTAACTTGCCAGAAGTGTTAGAATTAAGGCAATACACAGATCTACAAGCTTCCCAACGGATACCTAATAATGAAAGCTTTACCTAATAATGGAAAAGCTTTGCAGAGCATTTCTATTCAGGACAGCTCCACAAACTACTGTAACCAAAGAATTTTCCAGTTTGAATTAGTCACTTGTTTAAAACGTGGGCTGATTCCTGACCTTGCTTAAAGCATTAACAGAGCAGCTGCCTGTGTTTTATGCTGCTGCATCAGGTAAATGGAAGGTTCCTCACCACTTATTGTGCACATCAGTCTGTTTTTCTGTGCAGTTTTTATGTTGATGCTTGTAAACCAGATGAAAAATTTAAAAATAAAAGGATACAATGATGTTTTAAGAAGCACCCTATTTGCTGAATGTCAAATTTTTTCATGGATAACAAATGTGATATCTTTTGCTAAATCTTTAAGAAAGTTCAAATACTGGATTACTTACACATGAAGATTGATTATACAAGCATGTATTTCTCACTAGATTCACCAGTCAATAAACAAAAACTTTCATCTCCCACATGTACAAGTCTTCTGGTATGCAATTCAGGATTATCATACTCTCTTCTTCTCAAATTTTCTTTTTTCCCTCTGTTAAATCATATGCACAAAAGACTGAGGAGGGATTGCCACAGTCCAAACAAATATGTAATATAATTTAGCAATGCAAACTGTATTAAAAATGGCACCATAAAAAGTCAAGACCCCTGCAAGCAGAGCAGTCAAGCAAATTACTTGTATTTGTGTTACAGTTTTTTTTTTAAGGTTTTACTTCTTTTTTGTCTGTCCACAAGATTTTCCTGTGCCTTAAAGTTTTTATTTTTATTACTATTATTATTTAATCTAGTTGACACATTATTTTTGGAAAAACACAATGAGATGGACAAGTTCGCCTCTGACTTTGGAGAGAGTTATTAATCAGTCATTTGAAGCAAATAGACTGGAAAATAATTTGTGGATCATTTAAGTGACAAAATATCTTGAATTTGAAGACGTTTCTAGCATATGTTTGGGAATTGAAAATTGACACGACTTTGATTATTAATGATAGTGAATCTAAATGCAGCAGCAGCAAATGATCCCTTTTACAGCTCTTATAATGATAGTAGCTCACATTTATTGAGGACTTACTATGTCTGAGATACTGTTTAAGTACTTACATGCATTATCTCGTTTAATCTTCACAAAAATCCCTATGTGGGAGGTACAATTATTGACCTCATCTCACAGATGATAAAACTGAGAGTTTGAACAAGCCATAAGGTCGCTTGTTCAACGCTGTACAATAAACTGTTAAACCAAGATTTAAACCTAGATCAGTTCGATCCAAAGCTTGGGAGTCTAACCCTCAGTACATCCTTGCCTCCTACACTCAGAGTCCTAAAACATTCTAACTAAATTTACTGTATGAGATTCCAGGCTAGCCCTTTTTTTCTACAGACGAAGAAACTGAAGTTTTAAAAAATTAACTATTTTGCCCATCCTCCTAGTAACAAATTAGTGGCTGAGCAGGACTAGAACTCAGATCTCCTGCCTTCAATGCCACACAAGACACCACTCTATCATTTAGTGAAATCTGTATTACCCAGGAGACTAGAACACCAACTTTGTAGTTTAACACACCAGATAAAACAGCAAAGAGCTAAATTCAGGTTGCTTCTGTGTTTTCTAACTTGCAGCTGCTTCATTGCAAGATCATACAACACATGATGCGACAGGGACTTAAAGCCACACATAAAACATATTAAATGTAGTCGGCAGTGATGAGATTTGGTACCAAATAAGAAGCTTTAATTAATTTTAAATGGTGCTTTTCATAGTGTCAAAAGCTCAGTCCACTGAAGTGGAAAAGGGGGTTGGAATGGCGAGATCCTAGCAACCCAGCTAATCTGGGCCCTTCTGAGCAAGCTCATTTGGAATTCTTACATCAGTGCATCGGCACGCCGAGGTGGGGCTCATGGGGACAAACAAAATAGCAACCCCAACTCGGGCACCACTCAGAATCCCACATCCCGGGGAGGCCTGAGAGCTCAGCTGTATTAAGGGGCCGTTGGAGTTTCCCTGTTATTTGTCTACTTTTTGAGGATTAGAACTTCCGCTGGGCTGTGTTCATCTGTGCTGAGAATTTAAACTCGGTGCATGCAACAACAAGAACAGTGAGATCTCCTAGAAATGTTCAAAAAGAAGCCTGTCTTGACTTTTAAAAGCTTTCAGATGCACGAAGAGAAGTAAATTGAGGGGTTTCCGATTTCTTCTGGGAGTCAACATTGGGTGGTGGTTTCTTTTTTTGTATTCCCCCCACTTTATGAGCCTTTGTTTTTAAAACTTTTGATGATGCAGATATTCACCATGTGGATCCAGTTGAGTGGTATCATGTTAGAAAGGCCTGAATAGTCATGTGGTTCTTAAGCATTTTCACACACATGCACATGAAACTTTTTTCTTCTCCATGACACAGAAACAGGAATTATCACTGAGGCCCTTCCTCACAGAGACTGTAGAACATATAGTAAGGATTCCTTGAAAACTATTAGGAAACTACATGACTCAGTTCTCTGGCTACACAGCTTAAGAAACTGAAGCTCAGGTATTATGACAAGGATAAGGACACATATCCAGATTTCCCCATTTTTAATTCATTTCCGTAAGTTGCAACTTACGGAAATGCCTCAGTATTTATAGACATCATTTATAAAAGCAGCATATAAACAATAGCAAGTTGCCAGTTGGGTGTGGGACATATTTACTACTTTTAATACAACTACGCTTTGCACACACATCAACGATGATAATAATAGTACAAATCATGGTGAGTTCTTTGCTAATGAAGCACTCATTTGGGTCCACAACCATGAACCAAAATTTTTTTCTCCCTGTTCTTTTAACTTATGTAAATGTACACCCTGTCACCATGAAAATAACTAACTACAATGTAATTCTAAGTTTCTGATGGTCATCCATTTATGACCAATCAGCCTTTCTTTTTCCATACTCAAGCTTGATTTTCTTTTGTCCTCTACAGAGAAAAGGAGTGAAACACCACCCATTCCCTACTCATGTTCTCCGTTCTTTTCAAATATACAAGGGTCTGTAGAATCAGAGGACAGTTCTGTAGCCTAGGTGAGTAGTTAGTGGTGGGAATTGCAGACAAAACAATTTAGGCAAGCATCCAAAAATACAGGCCTATCCAATGGTCTACACTTTGAAAAAGAACTAGAAATGATCAAGTTTCCAACACAGGATTTTTAGAAACTTGATATTTGTAAGACTGAAAATATTTTAAGTATATTCTTTCTTAAGGTGTTCCTAGTTTTTGTTTTTTTTTTTTTAATTTCTAGCTTAGATTCAGTTAGAGTGAGGAAGTAGAGAGTAAATAGAATAATAATTGTACTTTGCATTAAATTAGAGGAAGAGTTAAATATTGATTTTTAATATTCATTTTTAACATTTGAATATTAATGAAAAATCACAAGAACTCAGGTCAACTCTTTATTGGGGGTTTTGACTTTTTTTTGGTAAGGATGTTTGAGATATTCTTCACAGTTATTTAAGTCATTCCACTCACTCTGTCTTGAGTATCCAAATGTCACCCCCACTGCCCGCTTCCCCGACTAGTTCCCTGCAAACAATTGGATTTTCTTTTCCACTTGACCCTCTGCCTCCTTAATCACAGCCCAAATATGAGATGCTGGCATTGGTGCAGTTATACTGTATTTTTATATTGAATTTTATCTTCTTGGTCCGATCTACCAATCATGCAATTCAGAAGGAAAAAATAAAATTGAAGGGAGTCTGCTTATCTTGTTTTATTAGTAGCTCTTACCATAGAAATATTTTATATAGCACTCATTCAATATCTACTGGGTTTAATATATATATCATGCAGTTTTCAAAAACCAGAATGTTCTTGGCACACACAAGGTATAAAGCTACCAAATATTACAATAACTGAATCAATAGAATGTATAAATAGATATCTACTTTGCCCATCTGCACAGCTAAAATGCAAATAACGTATTAATTACAACTCTGAACAGAAGAAAAACGAAGCTTAACACTAATCTGAAAACATTCTTTTTTGGCATGTAGGAATGTACAGTATGAAACGGTCTCCCTTAACTACTTAGTAACTAAGTAATCACGGAGCAGGTAGCAGACATTGCAAGTATGGAAAATGGAGGATGATGTGGGGGTGAGTGTATGGGCAGGAATCCAAAAAGGTGTTAGTGGAAAAGCAGTAACTTTGTATACATTTTTAATCATTGCTGAAAAAGAGTAAAGAACTTTTGTTAGCCTAATATAAGTTCAACAACAAGAGAGTAAAGGTTAAGAATCCTACTTTCAGCTCTAGTGTGGAATTAGAAGTCCATTCGCTCATCAATACACAGAGGATTTGCACATCAGAATGGGAGTTACATGAGCAAAGCTTTCAGGGATCTGTGAGAAAATAAACTCTAACACGAATATTTGAACTACATTTTACAACAGACTGATCATCAAAAAAGACATGGGTGTGGAGATTTTAATACTTTAAGAGCCATCTACAAATATACATCTAACTGTATAGACAGGTACGTAAATACATATATAAACTGTATACATGTATATTTGAAATCTATATGTATCCGTATAGGCACTAACTCTAGTCAGTACAACTAACTAGCTCATTAAATTCTCCCACTGTTTTTTGTTACTGAACACAATCACAGCACTTGAAATTTCATTCAAATGACTGAAGTAATATTATGGAAAATTTCAAATGCACTTCATATGAATTTTTCTTTTACTTTCTTTTTTGAGTCTCCTCAACCACAAAGCACACATATACATGCTCATTGCAATTTTTCGCACTTGAGCCTTTCCAAACAATGGATGTAAGCATCTCTCTTTTTCTTTAAAAAAGACCCAAAGAGGCAAATCTTCCATTTTCTTCTGCGGGAACAGTTTGAATTTTAGCATGCAGATTTTAGCATAAAATGTTCTTCACTGTGGGAAAAGGGGTGTGTTACAGCAAAATTAAAGCAAACAGTTCTACTAGCGGACACATTATAATATTAAAACCTGTAAGGACACAGGTGACAGGCTCTCTTTTATGAGATGATTTCAGTCCTTCACTGAATCTGTTTGCTCAGTCCTAGAGCAACTTGTTGATAAGAGGAAGTCTTTGGTGAGAAACGGCATGAAAAACAATGAAAAGCATCAGATTTAATAAAGTATCTAAGCAAAGTCTTAAAATGACACCCACACTAGGAAGGGAAAGCCAAATTTGCTTTTTCTGAGGGGAATTTGTGTTTGTCAGGAAGGGTTCCTGGAGGCTTTGTTTGGAGGCCTTGATGTGTGACCAGGGCGCCACAGGCCGCGCTTCACCCTTGCCCTCCTCTCCCCGCTCTGCCCACCCATACCGACACCGCAGGGGGAAGGGTTTCAGAGCAGAAAGAATCAAAAGCTGAGGGACGGGGGAAAAAAAAGTGCTTTTCAGGGTCTGATGTGTGGGAATCAAATGAGAGGCCTAGCTCAAATCCGGTCGCCAGGCAACCAAAGTGATATGCGGAGGGAATATCATTAAAGTTGGAAAGTAAGCAGTCTCTCTGAATTAGTAAACCAACCACAGGACGGACGACACACCCGAGCTCTATCAGGGCTGGAGTGCCATTTCTCCAAGGAAGACGAGCGGGGGGCTTCGCTAAGTTAAAGNAGGGAATATCATTAAAGTTGGAAAGTAAGCAGTCTCTCTGAATTAGTAAACCAACCACAGGACGGACGACACACCCGAGCTCTATCAGGGCTGGAGTGCCATTTCTCCAAGGAGGACGAGCGGGGGCTTCGCTAAGTTAAAGGGGGAATCGAGAGGGAGAGGGAGAGAGAGAACGCAGCTGATTTGTAGAGTTTTTTCATAAAAAAAAGACAATGGCTGTCCAGACATGGAGTTGGTGGTGAAATATGGTAACTGCCACGGCTGCAGCTGGCTCTCTGACACAAGATTAATAAGTTGCCGTTTCCTAGCCGACCAGAACCTAGTGGGAACTATCCAGCATTTTATCTTGAATTGTGGGTAACAGCCTTACTGCAAGCTGGCCTAGTTTACTGCTCTGTTTTTTCCAGATCTCCCAAAGTGCAGCAAACATCTGTGACTCTAATGAGGTCATCATTGAGGGTGTCCAGAGAGCCAGGCCCTGAGAACTGACCTCACCTCTGCCTGAACATAAAGTACAAGTGCTGTGGGGAAGCAGGACAAATTAAATAGGGGAGCCGGCACTTGGCTGTAAGTTAAGCTCTTAAGAAACTTTTGGCTGTCATTTAAAAAAAAGAGAAGGAGTGGGAGAGAGAGAGAGAAAGGGAGAGAAGATTGAGGTTCAAAAATGACAGTACAACAAAGCAACAGTGAGCCTACAGAATTAGATGTAGGCCTCACTGATGAATATTATCACTGACGTGAACAAGCAAAGCTTATCTGGCCTTCCTTCTTGAAAGGCAGAATAAAATTGAATTGCCAGCTTCTGCATTTTACCACATTTTGGTGGAAATGGCTCAGAGACCTACATTATTTAAAATGAAGTCTTGGTGAATTCAACCCCACAGCACATATATGTGTTTCTGACCAAAAAAAATTGCAAACATTATGTAACATGGCATATCATGTATAAGTAATTTGACTATAAACACAGAAAACAAATCAAACTTCTCTGAATAGGTCTTTACCCCTCCCCAGCCCCTAGTTATTCCACCAATCATAGGTTTTATAAATAAGATCACCAAAAATGCAAACACAACCCAGAACTGCATTTAAATCAATGAAAAATAATAATTTTTTTAGTCCTCTAAGGCAAGAATATCTAACAGATGACTCTACCTACTGCTTCCTTTAAAAACTCCATTCTTTTAGGATGATAAATGTAAGTTTCAAAGGCAGGAAAATGTTTTAGGGGGAAAAAAAATTCCTGAAATTGTCCCTATCATTTTATTTATAAATACATTGGCCACATGTTGATTATTTATTGTCAATTTCAGCCACATCTGCCCACAGAGAACAATCAAGGCAGTGGTGACATCTTTCATGTGTAAGGAAACACATGAAGGAGAAAAAAAAAAGATGGAGGTCATCTTCAGAACTCATCTAGAAACCTTAATTTGCTTGTGTTAACTCATTCTATAAGCAGATATATTTTTTTCCTGAGATAAAATCTGTGAGACCCAAAAGGCTATATCCTGGTACTTTTATAGTGAGTTTTTATTTTGGAAAAGTGGGAATATTATGATGAGATTAAATTTCTCAAGTTTATATTTTATTTGCATATTATTATTTTGTAGACTGGATCTAATGCAAGAGATACAGAAGACTAGTAATAGAGAAGCAACCGCTTTCTCCAAACCCAGTAAATGGTGCACAAAACTCCCAGTTGACCATGTGATGTAGGAGCTCAGGAATGAGAGAGCAGGAGCGGATTGACTGGCCAGAGAAAGCAGTAGCCACTTCTGATTGATACTGAGTCTTTTCATTGAGATAGCAAGAAGGGAATCAAGGTGTTGTCCTAAGCTTAATTCTAGTGATGGACATTATGGAGTGGGAATGGTTATAAACATGTGCTTAAAATGTAGGACATGTAAGATGAAGGGTCTAAAATAGTAGTGCTAGAGAGAAGTTCCAGTACTACCTGCAAGTCCCTCGAAAAGGCCTTTTCACCACAGAAGAAAGGCACCTGCTCCTTGTTCAAGGCCTCAAGCTAGAGCTGAGACAGAAAGAGAGGCTTACAAAACAAACCCACCTCTGCTTGCATGTGGAATGGGGAGAGGAACTTTTGGGGGGCTGAGGTCTATTGCATTACACTTTCGCTCAACTTTCAGGAAAGGCTTGGCTAATGTCCATTTGCAGGCTGAGTTTATTTTTTAAATGCAAATGAAGGAAGTGTTGCAGTTCAGCTTTGCAAACAGTTTTCAGAAATCCTGTTGGCCTACATTTAGCTGGAAAGCAGCACCCGGTACCAAGAGTAGGGGCTCAAACAATCAAGCAGTTGTTTGCTTCACTCACATTCCTGAGGCAATCTGGTTCCAGCTGAACTCCTTGGGAACAGTCTGGGCTATGTACCCCTAGGGCATCTGCCCCAATTAGCACTGACCCTTGGGAGCCTCCTGACTGGCCCTAGGTCACTCCCAGCCTCTTGGATTCTGGGTAAACCAGTTTACTGTAGGAGCCTCTAGGCTTTCCACAGCCCCAGGGAAAAACTGGACATCCAGGATCGCCAACAGTAACTCGATAACCTTGGCCACCTCTGGTTCTCTGAACCAGAGACACACATAGTGGTGCGATCTTCCTAGTGACTGAGGAACAACAGGAAAGAAGGCTCAGAGAGAGTTTGGCCAGGCTAAACTTTGTAATGCACAGAGCAAGTCCAGGCTGTGGAACTTCACAAAACTGGGTTTGGCTCTTGGATCTTTTCTGTCTAACTGGGTGACCTTGTGCAAGTCAGCAAACCCTACAAAACTTCCATTTCTTTAAGTGTAAAATGGGGACAAAATTATCTGACCTATCCTGCAGTGTCTTCATGACTTTAACATGGTCAGTAAAATGCCTGGCTCATGAAATGTTCCCGGTAAATGGAACTTAGTTGCAAAAACTAAAACTCACCATGTTTGACCAGGACAATACCACTCCTGAGAAAATCAGAGGCCGCATAATTATTCAAACCCCTCTGTTTTGCTGTGGTTCATGATCAGTTTGTGATCAGCCCTTCCTTTCTGAGAAAGCATAATTTACAATTTACAGTTATAATAATACAATCATAATTCTCAGTAATTGAAGATTACTTTTTGTGCCTCTCTGCACCCAGCACTTCTAGGCACACTGGGGGTGACAGAAGGAGTATATGATGTGGTCTCCAGCTTTAAGACTCTAACTGCAAGAACAAAACTAACAGCACGAACCAATTAAAGAACAGTTATAGGCATCAAACTGCACCGTCCCGAGTAGTGTGAGCAGAGCTGGAAGGAGGAAGGAATTGGCATGGGCTGCCATGGTCAGGGAAAGCGCCACAGAAGCACTGAGTTTGGCCATTATTTACTGAGTGTCTACCATGAGCTGGGTCCTGAGAGAGATATTGATAAGGAGACTTTCTCTAAGAAGCTTAGAACCTAGTCTGGAGAAAAGACCCATTAATATCCCACTTCAACATAATGCAGTGAGTGCTAAGAATGGGCTTGGAGGAGGAAAGTACTATAAGAATCTTCATGATCAGTCTACTGGAAGAAGACTGGCTTAGATTGATTTTGAAAGAGAAGTTGGGTTTAGGTAAATATCAATGCTAGGCAGGTAGATCAGCATAAACAAAGATATGACAATGGAAAACAATCAAGGTACTCGTGTGTGTGTGTGTGTGTGTGTGTGTGTGTGTGTGAGAGAGAGAGAGAGAGAGAGAGAGAGAAGGGAGAGAGAGCAGAGCAAGTTCAAGAGAGGAACAGGGCATATAATTGGAAAGAAAAATAGAAATTCTAAAATTAGATACAAGATTTAAAGAAGTTGCTGTTCAGTCACTCAGTCATGTCCAGCTCTTTGTGACCCTATAGACTGCACCACGCCAGGCTTCCCTGTCCTTCACAGTCTCCTGGAATTTGTTCAGACTCATGTCCAACAAATTGGTAATGCCATCCAACCATCTCGTTCTTTGTTGTCTCTGTCTCCTTCTGCCTTCAATCTTTCCCAGCATCAGGGTCTTTTCCAATGAGTTGGCTCTTTGCATTAGGCACCCAAGATTTAAAGAAGAACCTTTTCTAAATTCTATTTATCTTTATAAATGAGGCAGATGATCATGCAAAGAGGCAAGTATAAGTTATAAAGTCCAAGAGGATTCTCAGATATGGCTTTTGTGAGTGACCCAACAGGATAGAGGTCAGCTATGAGGGCTTCGCTGATAGCTCATTTGGTAAAGAATCTACCTGCAATGCAGGAGACCCCAGTTTGATTCCTGGGTCAGGAAGGTCCCACTAGAAAAGGGATAGGCTACCCACTTCAGTGTTCTTGAGTTTCCCTTGTGGCTTAGCTGGTAAAGAATGTGCCTGCAATGAAGGAGACCTGGGTTCGATCCCTGGGTTGGGAAGATCCCTGGAGAAGGGAAAGTCTACCCACTCCAGTATCCTGACCTGGAGAATTCCTTGGACTGTATAGTCCCTGGGGTAGCAAAGAGTCAGACACAACTGAGCGACTTTCATTTTCACATGAGGGTATTCACATTTGAATACACTCCTCTTTCCCATAGGAAAAAACTTCCCAGGCTGGTGAGGTCGACCACAGCAGGACTGGAACCAAGGGTGAATTTGTGAGTTGGTTTTCTGATCAAGATCTTCTCTTGGAAATTAATCAGGAAAGTAGAAATCTGGACCCAAGCTCCCCCAGGAGAAAGAACTGGCCAGGCATTGGTCCTGGGATAGCAGTGGAGGGACTGTGGAAGCTGGGACACAGAAAGTATTTCTGGAGTTGACTGAGACAAAGAAGGTAGAACTAAAGACTTCTTTAGTTTTGAAGCTCTCTGAAGACCTCAGTATCCCAACCCAATTCCCAGAAAGTCCTCCCTGCTTCTCTGCCTTGAGTTGCTCACTATCCTGGTGGATCCCCACTGGCTTTGCTGTCTGCACTGCATACTGGGGCCAAATCAGAATGGTGTTGAGCTTCTGACTCATTCTTGACTGGGTTATTCAAGACTCCGTCTTATGGAATTACACTTGATGATAATCATTGAACCAGAGTAGCCCAGAAAGTCTCTACTATTAAAATAAATGCTCCTTTGAAGAGAAGTATGAGCAATTACAGGCTTCTTTCCTTAGTACAAGAGACCTGGAGATATTTACTTGCTCCCACCATGAGGACTGGACATAAACAGACAGTAGTTCTGCTCTTTGATTATTTAAGGGGCTTGAGAGGATCAAACTGTTGAAATACAATCACTCTATACAGCCTAAGAATCATTCGGGTTTTCTCCTTCCACTTTCAATCAACAAGCATTCATTAAGCACCCACATTGGGAGCTGGTGGCTCAGACAGTAAAGAATCTGGCTGCAATGCAGGAGACCCTGGGTCAGGAAGATCCCCTGGAGAAGGGCATGGCAACCCACTCCAGTATTCTTGCCTGGAGAATCCCTATGGACAGAGGGGCCTGGTGGGCTATAGTCCATGGGGTCACAAAGAGTCAGCACATGAGCTAGACACTGTGTGACTCACAGTCATCATTCTCCAAAACTCACAGTCAAGCGGAAGAGACAAATGGAGTGAGAAGAGCTGTTCAACATAGGCACGGGACACAGAGAAACCCAAAGGAGTGAGTGTCCCCAGTGGCTCAGACAATAAAGAATTTGCCTGCAGTACAGAGACACAGGTTTGATCCCTGGGTCGGGAATATCCCCTTCCTGATCTACCTGGAGAATTCCATGGACAGAGGAGTCTGGCTACAGTCCATGAGGTTGCAAAGAGTTGGACATGACTAAGTGATTAACACTTTCACTTTGGGGATTGGAAAAGGTTACAGGGAGAGGACACAGAAAACACAAAATGAAATAGTTGGCCTGGTTGTGTGCGGGGACATGTGGGACAGAAAGAGCTGAAGCAAGATGGGCAGGTAGATGTCAAGCTATGAAGAGACTTACACAGCAGTCTAAGTCAAGGTTTTGCCTCTCTGGTGATGGAGCATCACTGAAAGTCTCAAACAAGGAAGTGGCACATTCAGTACTGTGTTCTACAGCAATCTGCTGGCAGGCAGACACCTTCAGAGATGGAGGTGGGACATGGAGAGACTACCAATCTGTGTATCAGACAATGAAAATATTGATTACCCTTCCATCAAACCAGTCAATTCTAAAGGAAATCAATCCTGAATATTCATTTCACAGACTGATGCTGAAGCTCCATTTTGGCCACCTGATCCAAAATGATGAATCATTGGAAAAGACCCTGATGCTGGGAAAGATGGAATGCAGGAGAAGAAGGGGATGACAGAGGACAAGACGGTTGGATGGCATTGCTGACTCAATGGCCATAAGTTTGAGCAAGCTCTGAGAGATGGTGAAGGACAGGGAAGCCTGGTATGCTGCAGTCCATGGGGCTGCAAAGAGTCAGACTCGACTGAGCCACTGAACAACAATAACAAGTTAGTTGATCTAATTTTCATGGCTCCCCATTGGAATCTCTCAAGGACAGGCACCCATATTTCTTATTTGGTTGTGCTTTCCTTTGTCTAGACAACCACCTGGTCTATTATAGGCACTTGCAAAATGCCGGCTGAATCCATGGCAAACAGAGGGTGAGAAACTAGGCCTCAATGCTCTGATCTGAAGGTTTTTCTACACACTGGTTCTCCAAGAGACTTTAATTTGGGAGATGAGGATAGGCTGGAGTAGCAGTTCAATGTAATATTCAGCCAGGCATTATGAGATATGCTTTGTGAATTCTGAGCAAGCAGACTAGTCTGGACAGAGCAGAGCTCAGCAGAGGTTAAAGAGGAAGTGTCTCCTCCAGTCTCGGTATTGTTCAAGCGAGAGCCACTTTGTCAGGAGCTGCAGCCATTAGATTACTGAAGAGGTGAACTTTGGGCAATGCCAAGTCAGCAAGAGTTCCTGGGGTGGAGGAGAGGCCAGGGAGACAGAGCAGTTTCTAAGAGAGAGGAGAGACTCAGGAAGGAGAAGGGAGAAGCCTCACTTTGACATTTAATTGCTGATCTGCCTCTACCTCATTCTTCCATCCCCAGACAAAGTGAGGAGCTTTTTCACTCTTACCTCCTGTCAGGCGAGTTCAGTTTGCAATTAGGCACCTAACAGAGCTTGTCCACTCAGAGAGTGAAACCAAGGTGTAAGAATACACATGTGGGCTGTAGAGCACAGTGACTACACGGGCTCGGGGGTCTGAACTATGTGATCTTTTGGCCTCAGTTTCCTCATCGGTAAAATGGAAATAATAATAGTAACCATTTCATAAAGTTGCTGTGTGATAGATGATATTTGTAAGGAGTTTAGCACAGTTTCTGACACAAGTACTGAAAAAAGGATGAATATTAATTATTTTTAGGAGCTGGGGAGGAGAGAAGGTGATGCAACAATCATGGGTGGTTCCAAAGATGTATCTAACTCTCATCAACTACATTAAACTCACTGGACAATGGTTCTTCAAGGGCCTGAGGGACCTGGCCCCGTCGGGACTTGTACAGCCATCTGAGGCAATGTAGGAGGAAAAGCCCTGGTGACTGGTGAGGGTGTGGAGACAGCAATAGGCTGCTCAAGGGGCCTTGGAGTTCTCATCCACAAACTCAAGAACCAACAGCTTGAGGAAGTGCTAAGAAATCTGTCCACATAATTTTTGAAAAATATCAGATTAGCTAAAATTGGAAAGGAAAAGAAATATGGTCATTTCCTCAATTCAGTTCAGTTCAGTTCAGTCGCTCAGTTGTGTCCGACTCTTTGTGACCCCATGAATTGCAGCNACTCTCACATCCATACATGACCACCGGAAAAACTATAGCCTTGACTAGACGGACATTTGTTGGCAAAGAACTGTCTCTGCTTTTTAATATGCTGCCTAGGTTGGTCATAACTTTCCTTCCAAGGAGTAAGCATCTTTTAATTTTATGGCTGCAATCACCATCTGCAGTGGCATTGCTAATAGACACTAAATCAGCAGAGAGACCAGTAGAAAGCATATGTAGCAAAGTGAGAAATAACATGTGTTGCATCTTAAAAAAAGTAAAACAGAACTAAAACTTCAAAACTAAAAACAAAAAATTTCCACTTTTAGAAATCTATCCTAAGCCAAAGGACAGAAATTCAGTGAATAAAATATGTAGAAATATATTTATTACAGAATTTCCATAGTGACAATAACTAAAAATAAATTTCATGTCCAACAAAAGAGGACTTGTTAAATCCACAGGATGGCATATTATGCAGTTATTACAAACGACGTGTGCTACACTTAGCTAACTAGCTTCAGTAATGTCCAACTCTTTGTGACACCACGAATTGAAGCTTGCCAGACTTCTCTGTCCATGGAATTCTCCAGGCGAGAATACTGGAGTGGGTTGCCACGTCTTTCTCCAGGGGATCGTCCCAACCCAGGGACTGAACCCACATCTCTTATGTCTCCTGCATTGACAGATGGGTCCTTTACCACTAGTACCACCTGGGAAGCCCTATAAATGATATATCTTAATATTATTAAAAATATAAGGGAAATATTCAATATATAAGGGAAATACTTAATATACTATTAAGTTAAAAAGATACAGAACTGCAAATGGAGTATGATATCACATAGATAGTAACAAGACTGAAAGGAAATATTCTAAAGTGCTAACAATGGCTATCTCTGGGTGGCAAGATTATGGGTAATTTTTATTTTCTTCTCTATTGTAATATGTTCTAACTTTATGAACTATGTGCATGTAATACTTTTATAATTAGTTTAAAAAACAATAAAATTATCTTGCACAGTTATAGTTGTTTTAGACCTCATAAAAGGAGCTAATTATTTCTGTCCATAACAAATTCCATTTAACTATTATGGGAAGATTTAAACTGGTTCTGAATTAAGAGTTTTAAACACTTTCCTCTCCCACACCCAGATCTCCCAGTCCCAATCGATGTCAGAGTTTCTGATTTCTGAGGCTTTTCACAGATTGCTCCTCTCAGTTGTTCCCTCTTTTCATCCACTGGTGAGTTTCTATCTCATATCCCTCTTATTCTTTCTCTTGTATATTAATGAGGGAAAAAGTGAAGATAATAGTCATTTTGAGCAAGAAGGCATATGTATGCTTTGAGTAAAAAACCCAGCAGATTCTTTACTGTCTGAGCCACCAGGGAAGCCCCCAAACCAGCATATAAAACCAAATATATGATATAAACAAAGTGACCCCTTGCTTTAAAATAATTCACAGTAATAAATTCACCTTTAGAATCTACCCTCGTGCATCTCAAATGCAATTGCTAAAGGTGAGAGTTTTCCCAACTTTCCAGGGCCCACCTGTCGTTTTCTCCATGTCACTTCATTCTCCAGGGTCTCCCAGGGTGGATTCATCTGACCCTGAAGTATAAAGAAACCCCTCCAAGGCTGCAAGGAAGCAGTGTGGAAGAGGCTGTACTTTCTTTAAAGCACTCGTTTTTCTTACTTATTTTTGGCTGTGCTGGGTCTTCGTTGCCATTCGCAGGGTTTCTCTGGTTGCGGCTAGCTGGGGCTACTCTCTAGTTGTGGCATGTGGACTTCTGATTGCAGTGGCTTCTCTTGTTGCAGGGCACTGGCTGGAGGGCGCAGGCTTCAGTAGGTGCAGCTTGACGGTTCTAGCGCACAGACTCAGTAGTTGTGGGCCAAGGGCTTATATTGCCCGGGGCATGTAGAATCTTCCTGCAGCAAGGATGGATCCAGCGTCTGCTGCAATGGTAGGTGGATTCTTAACCACTGGACCATCAGGAAAATCCAAGGGGTTATTCTTCAGGTTAGGATTATCTTAAGGCAAGTTAGACACTAGCTTTGGGCACAAAACTTAAGGAGTGGGGGAGCAAAAAATTCATAATAGAAATAAATACAATATTAATGCAATATTTTTTAATTGAAATTAATGCAAAAAAAAAATCTGTGATGAACAAAATATTGAAAACTGAAAAGACTAGTACCATGCCAAGCCATAATGGAGCCCAAGTTGAAAGGGAAAAATGTGCAGCCTTAGAAATATGTTCTTATATTTTTTAAATATCCAGCTTTTTCAGGACATAAAAGTTATTTAAAAATATTGAAACAATTAAAAAAAATGGTATCTGTTCATTCCTCAAGGAATGAACTCACTTAAGAATCACTCCTCAAATTCTGTCACTTCCTCAAAACCAGCCATAATGAGAAGGCCCGAAGCTCTGGATCAAACATTTGACATGTATGTCATCTCAAGTCCACTTAGTTATGGTTTAAATTCCCACCCCAGGATAGGCACTAAGGACTCGTGTTCTAGGAGTGCACATCCTACACCTATACCATTCAGTTTACAGACGTTCATTGAACACCCACTGTCTGCCGGGCCATTTCCTAGGCATTGATGCTACGCTGGTGCATAAGACAGACCAGAGCTTGGTAGCATGGAAATTGCATTTTACTGAGCCCTTAATTAACAGATTTTCCTTGCTTATTTGTTTGACTGTTTTTAATGGATGTTTATTTCTCACCTAGCTTTTCATTTTCCAGCTGCCGCAAATTTACTGTCAGTCATCTATATCATTCTTTGGGTTACTGAAATGGGCTGTCTTGCTCTAACTCTTGCGTTTTGCACTGGGCCTTTACACTTCAGTGATGATTTATCTCCCACATGTTAAGTCTTCTCTGCCATTCAACCTTCGCTTTTCCTATTTTCTGCTTTCTCAAGCCCAGTGCTTTGCATACAGTAGATGTACACTAAATATTTGAGGATCACTTAATTGTTGAATGAATGTATCATTAAAAGAATCAATAAAGAAAGGAATAATGAATGGATGTACTTGGTCCCTGGAGGCAGAGAGGAAAGATCATCACAGGCCCCCCTTGTTGTTTCTGTATGTTTGATATATGAATATGTGATCACATATGCATTTGTGTATGCTGACACGTATTTGCTGGTAGAATAGGAACAACTGGATAAGGCTTCACAGTTGTGGTGTTTCAGAAAGATCCCCGGTCTGGGAGATGTGTGCTAGTTTGGGCAAGTCACTCCTCCTCATTGAAAGGGTCTCTGTTTCCTCATCTATAAAATGAGGGAGCTGAACTATAAAGTCTAAAGTACTTTTCGGCTCTAACATGAGTTGAATTCAATGCTCCTGATGTTGTAGGAATTAGCTAGTGTGGGTGCCAATGAGCACTGTCTTGGCCTCTTTTGTGCTTTGGGGTGCTCTAAGAAAAGGAATGTGCTCTAAATATGCAATACAAACATCAGTCAGGAGAAGGGGGTAATTGTGGTGTTTCTTATTGATGAAGATTCCAGGAAATAACTGTGTGATTCCAAGATGTCCCTCCTGATATTCAGTTATTTTAATGTTATAATGAATAAAATCCAAAGAATCACTGAGGTTCCTTAGAACAAAATTTACCTGTTTAGGACGTTCTTTGAGAATTTTTGTATTCATATGAGGGGTGGTGGGATGTTATTTTCAATTCAACACTTGAAGAGGACTGGTAAGTCAAATGCCAGCTCCTGAATAGTATTAACTGTAACTAATATTTGTAGAGTGTTTTATAGTTTACACAGACGTTTCCTCATTTATATTCCTATTTAATCCTCAATACAGTCCTGTGATGGGAACGTCTTCTTATAATCCTCTTTTTATGTGTGAAGAAAATGAGCTGAGCCTGTGGTGCCCATCTCTGGACCCCAAACCTCCGGCTTTTTGCAGACACAGATTTTTAAAAACTCTTTCAAGGAGAAAGGGCCTGAAATGGAGCAGGCATCCAGCAGAGTATGTGCTATTGTCTCTCTGAGATTAGGGGAAAGGGTCCTTCTTTGGAGGATAGGGTAGAATAAATCAATGGTTCTCCCAAACCTGGCCTCAACCTCGACTTGTGGAATCAGAATCTCCAGGGAGTAATTTAAATTTCAGTTTTGAAAAAATTTCAAAATTTCATAACTTTTTCCATATTAAAAAAATCTCATATAAAACTTGAATAAATATTTATTCAGTGGCTATTAGGTGTCCATTTGCTTTTCTTTCTCTAGTCGACAAAAGAAAAAAAGATGAAACACTGTATTTGTCTCCTCCATCTTTAGTTTCATGTATGTGTGCATATCAGGAGGTCTATGAGTTTCTCAGAACTTTTTTAGATTGTGAAATTAAAAACTCTAGAAAACAGTGCTGCACACCCATGACTTTTATCATATTCAGTTCAGTTCAGTTCAATCACTCAGTCATGTTCGACTCTTTGCGACCCCATGGACTGCTGCACACCAGGCTTCCCTGTCCATCATCAACTCCTGGAGCTTGCTCAAACTCATGTCCATCAAGTCGGTGATGCCATCCAACCAGCTCATCTTTTGTCATCCCCTTCTCCTTCTTCCTTTAATCTTTCCCAACATCAGGGTATTTTCCAATGAGTCAATTCTTTGCATACTTTCCTACATAAATATCTTGAGTGGTCTTTCATTACTACTAGATCAGGTACTAGTTCCTAAGTCCAAGTTGATTACAAACTGTTTGATCTCAACTGCTCTAGGTTTTCATTTTTAAGCTGTAAAAATGAAGTTGTTTGACTAAATAGTTTCTAAAATAATGGATTTATAAGTGTCATAGATAAGAGTCCTGTTAAGCAAAGGTTCCCAGGGAAGGCTCCTCCTGAAGACAGAGCACAGTTGGCTCGGGGAGCCCCTGCTGTCCCGGGTGGTGTTGGCCCAGTGAGTGTGGTTTGGGTGTCCATTCTTAGAAGCAAGAGCTCCACACATTTCCATCAAGGACATTAACTAAATTCAAGCCTAGTGCATGTTTACAAAGATATCATAGTTAAAAAGAATATAACGCAGTAAAAGATGAAAAGCATTTAATATGAACTGTTCAAATGACAACTCACTGCTAACTTTCCTTAGTGCTTCACACTTAGTGCTTGTGTCTTTAAGTGTCTCCTGTTTCACTTCTTGAGTAAACTAAGTTTTCCTCTTTTTCTCTTTCCTTCCTTCCTTTTGTCCTTCCTTCCTTCCTTCCTTCTTTCATCTTTCCATCCTGCTGTCTTTCCTTTTTCTTTCTCATTCCATTAGCACCTTTATCAGAAAATGATTACTTTCATGACTTATTTTAACCCAGATCCTATCACACGCATGGAAAGAATTAAATCAGAATAATGAATGTTGTGAAAATGGGTAATAAAGTGATGATAGATGACTATTATTGTGGTTGTTATGATATTGTCAAGTTAAACCCATGTACAATATGTCCATTCAGAAATCTAGTAGAACACAAAAACTATTTTTCTTTTTTCTTTTTTTTTTTGCCTTTTTTTAAAAGCTTTGTTTTAAAAAGACACCTTCCTGTCACCAGTGCTTATAAGTGAATAAAATGAAATTGATGCCTAGCAAGGGAAAAAAAGGAAAATACTTCTTTACTTTGTATTAAGAATACATGACATCTTTGCTGTCAGTGATAGTGAAGTGAAATACATACCAAATATGTCTTGACATAACTTGACAGGAATGTATGTCTTCTTTTCTCTCATTTATTTTTGTGATAAGAATATGTGATTTTGCTGCCAAGGAAACTTGTAATGTCGTAGAGAAATGGAAATGAAATGGTGTTGGGTATGTCCAATTTCCCCTGACAGAGTGGCATAAGCTACAGCATGCGTGTAGTCTTGGGAAGTTAACAGCAGGCCTCAGCCAGCAAGACCCAGGCACTGACATTTGTCAAAACAACTTTCCTCAACACATCAAAATGTGCCTTTCTCTTTTGTGTTATTCAGATGTGTTCGGATAACTACGTTTTAGAAAATGGTGACTGTCAGAGAATCATTGCCATCCACATGTGAACGATATCAAGAGAGAAAAAAAAACTTATCTTTCCCTCTCAAATATGAACCTATTCCATTTTGATTATTCTTAATCCATGAGGGCCCTTTGAAAAATATCAAAATCTAATAGAACTGTAAGTGTTACATTTTTGGTTTGTGGGTTATTTTTCCCCATAACCTGACAAATATAAATGTCACAGATTGTTTCTTTTTCCTTTTCAAAGCATTGCACAGATGGATGTTGTGTGTTGGTGTAAGTCTGGTCTATTGTTCTTGAGTTCATTGCTTTTAAAAATTGTTGCCTTTCTTGGAAGGACTCAAATCATCTAGGTATCACTGGCTTTTTAGAAAACATTCTAAATTTCTTACTCTTGCTACAGAGCAATGGATGTTAAGTGAGGTGAGTATTAAGCACAACAAAATAGTATTTTAAGCGAAACTCCAATCTGTCTTTTGGGGTCTCTTTTATAGATACACACACAATTTCTAGAACCCTAGCAACAGTTTCTATAATAAATTGTGTCTGAAGCAAGAATTCCTTACCTAGGGCAGACAGAAAGAGAATCAGCCAGCAGTGTAATCATTGCTCTGCTGTTTGAAGGAATATTGAGCTCAGATGCCTCCAGAAAGCCCACCAGGCCCAGAGGCACTGGACAATAAAAGGGGAAAAATAATAGACGCCAAAGCTTTATTAAGTATATTTTTTCTCACTTAGGTGCCCATTCCCTGGTCAGACAATTAGTTGAGGTTCTTTCCAGAGAAAGTGTTACCCACCAAGAAAAACTCTTTTAACCTTTCAAAATAACAAATATCTTTAATGACTTTTATCCCCTTTCCATTGACATCACAGATACAATGTGACCTGTCTTGAAGTCAAGCCCAAATTGAAATCACTGCTGGCAGGGAAAGGAAAAATAGAACATTTGACAATAAGAGTGACAGATGAAGCTTTGGGGATCTTGAAAGGGAGAATAACTCAAGCAATGACCTGGGACAGAAATACTGCACCTTAGCAAAATACCTGCCCAGTCTGTAAGTTAGCAGGCAGGTACATTTGCACATGATAGTGGGCTAAATCCTATCCTTGATAGAGGTTGGAATTATTTTTCATGTATATGTTTAAAAGGAAAGCCAGACATGCTTTCTAGGAAGAACCTTTTGATTATAGACCAACTGTTCAATAACACACTCCCTGGGGAAAACATTCTTATTTGGTTGTATGAAAGCTAAGATTTATTAGAAATATTTCTGAAGAAAGAACTTCTTAAATTTGCTTTATCTTACTACAAATGTTTATTAAACACTTCATAGGGTAAAGATATATAGCGATATTTTTATATATTCTACACATATTTTTCCAAAGATAAAGGCAACCATCTGTAATATCCCTTGATTTATTTTCAGGAGGGAGAAACTATTATTTTATGACTTGTAAAATCTCTTCGTTATAGCCTAACTTTTAATTGTGCTACATTTCTAAGTGATTACTTGAGCTACAGGTGTAAGTTCAGTAGGATCTATCAATTTCTAGTGTTTTCTGTCTTCAACTCTTAATTATCTGTGCTTGCTTTGCTATTCACCTTAGTTTTCTTTAAAACATGATTTGTTCAAGGCTTCTTCACTCTTGGCTGGTTTGGCAGTTGATAGTAACATTGTTCTAATATTACCCATTACAGTGAAAAAATTTCCCAATGATGGTCATTGCAGATCTTTTCCATCAGGTGTATTTCACTTCTAGAGCTGTCAGAGAAGAATTTAATTCCAGTAACTCGTTATTTGAGATAAATTTCCCAAAGAATCTTCAGTTTAGGCTTTGGAGGCACTGCCTTCTATTCAAACATTGTGAAACGTTTTAGGTCATATGAATAATCAAGTTTGCATCATTGTGAAATAAATACATAAGGCTACATTTTCACTGAAGTTTATAAGTCCATGGTTGAAACAAATGTGTGTTTCTCTTTCCTTCTTTGGATAATAATGGCAGAAAGTCATAATGTTTATTTTGCCCTTGATATAAATTTAAATTGAATAAGGATGGTTCAAGTGGACCAAAGAAAAAATCTGGTTACTTCCCTGGGTCCATCAGCATCTTAACTCACTTTTCGAATGTTTTGGGGCTTTGTAAAGCCTAAAACATATTTTACCATGCCCCTTTCCCCTTATTTAATAAACCAATGTAATTTAAAAGAAACCTTAATCCATATGTTTCTGATTAATCTGCACTAAACTCATCAAAATGGTGTTTTTTAAGAGTGATTTGGTGTCCAAGAAGTCTTTTGAATGTCTCTTCAACCGGCCTTCTTAATGCTATTTCTCTTTGAAGCAGGAAGTTGTGTTTTGCCAACAGTAAAGAAATTCAAACCCCCAAAGGGTTGAGATCAGTTTAAAACTTCAAGCCTGAGGGCTCTGTGGGGCTCTACACTTGGCAAATCAGCTGCTTTCCTTCTGACTTTGAAATACCTTATTTCCCTCCCACAAAAATGCTCAATTTATTGTTTTACTAAAATACATGTTAAAATCTGAACTGTCTTCAGACTCTTTGATACATAAAAGTGTATGAACTAGAAAGCAGGACTTAATGTCCAATTTACTCTAAAGCAATTTCATTTGATTGTCCATTTGCATCTTTAATTTCCTAGTTTCCTGACCCCACACATCTTTATAATTTGGGTTCACCCAAAATTTTACCAGAAGAGGTGACCATAAAGATCTTACAAGCTGGAAATAAGTGCTGGGCAACCAGTGGCTTTCCTCCTCGGGTTGCCCAATAAGGACATATTTCTTGATGTACTAAGCTAACATTTCACACTATAGTTTGCAGTCATTTATGCTGACAACCAAAAATTCAATGCTGAAGATTTTGAATAATGTGTTCTATGGCACAAGGTGAACCATAATTCACAGTTGGAGATGTTCGCTAGTTTTTTAATGTAGTTCATTTCTATTCATATGTTTAAAGGAAGACCTGTATAATCGTACTTTGTTTTTTGTACAATGGATGAGAAAGAGGAAGAGACAGTGAGAAAGAAAACAAAATAGTATGCACTACCAGTTAAGCATCCAGACCACTATGGTCCTTTGTCCTTCCTGCCTCCTGGCCATGAAGTGGGAGTGCCCTCTAGTGAAACTTTAAAATCATTGGAAGACATTGGGTGTAATGTGATCAAGAATTCCTCCTAAATTCTTGTTTCAAAAATCTGTGGGCATTAAAATTTTGCCTAAGTCTTCAATGAGGCTTAGAGAAAAACACAAAATTCTGTCAAGTAACACTGTTTCTTTAGGGAACAAATAGAAATGGATATTTAAAAAGGCATGTCTCTAATTTCTGTTTGGTATCTCTCTCTCCTATCTAATGAGAGATCCCAAGGACATGTAAGTAACATATAACTAAAGCTATGATAAATGAAACTTATATAAAAACATAATTACCTGCCTCTCAAGAAGAAACATATCAAATCATTTTGAAGTGTGAAAGTAAAGCAGCGGTAGCAATACACACAAGTAAACAGAACTGAAAACCACCTTTTGTCATCTATATTATTTCAAAGTTCTTTGCAGAGAGCTGCATATGCTTATTGTGATAAAATCTGATGTGTTCTGGAAAAAGTACAAGCCTGGGAGTCTGTGTCTTGCCCCAGACTTCATTTACCAGCTGTGCATTTGGGCAAAACACTTAACCTCTCTGAGCCTCAGGGTCATCACCATCTGCAAAATGGGCTGAAGAACACTGGCCCTGCCACTTCATAGGACAGTGCTGCTGGATGAGATAAAGTGTGGGAAAGGGCTTTGAAGGTCAAGTGCTATATGGTGAAGATATAAATTTTCTGACTTTTCTGTCTTCATATTGGAAAGATTTCAAGCAAAGTCCGCTTTTATGATGAAGCAGGAGAGAAAGAAGACTCCTCTAAAATCCTATGGAGTCAGGAATCATTGACCAAGCAGTTTCCTTCCCAAACAAGGAGAGCAGTAGAGAAAGAAACAGGTGGCTTGGAGGAAGGAGGCGGGGCCAGGCTTTACCACCGTGGACCTGCCGGCTCTCCTGTGCTAGGCTGAGCCTGGGCCGGCTGCTTGGGCCAGAGCGGGCTGGGCGGCAGCTGGTGGAGCATCAGGAAACGCGTCTTCTTGGGTTTATAACAGCAAGTGTCAGTGAGTCTAATTTCCACCTTGAACAGAGACGAGCCCGACAGCATGGATGCTCTGTGTTTCTGGGTTTTTAATCCCCTTGTTGATTACCATCCACACAACACAGTTCCCAGTTTTTGTTGTCTTTTTAAAATTGAAAATATTTTAGCTTTGTTTATGCCAACAGTAATAAACTCTTCATTTTAGTGAACAATCTGGTTCTTCCTTTTAGTTGCAGTTTGTTTGTGCTTTGAACATTCTTTTCTCTACATATGGTTTGTTTTTTGTGAGGACATGATTTCTCATTAGCTATGTTTGCTATAAAGAGAGCTTAATTTTTTCTAAGTCAACTTGTATAGGTACTTCAAACCCATATATTTCAAATTTCAGATTTCTCAATATTTTTCCTTCTCTTTCTTCTCCTTCTGCTTCCTCTTCTTATTTTTTAACAACACAAGTATCTTCTATGTCCTTACTGCCTGGTTTTCCACCATTCATCTTCTGGATGTATGTCTTCTTTCTTTTGTCCAGAGTGAGAAACTGTTTCTAGTCTCTGTACCCAGAGGTACTTCACATTGTCAGATATGCACAATCAATCTTGCACTTAAACCTTTGTGAAGAAACACAACAGATGGATAATGGGAACATGGTTGCCATTCGGGCTCTGGTCCATTCATGAGTGGCCTCCACAGCCATGACTCTAGTAGTAAAGGAGGAAAATTATAAAGCTAATTTCGAAGGCTCTCTGACAGTTCCATGCCTGCTGTTTCTGTCTTCCTCCCCATTTGACCTAAACAGTTGGCATGGGGTGGGGGGTGGCGTGGAGGAATGGTATTTCTTCCTTATAATAAAATTAAACAAGACACTCAGCAGGTTTTCAACTGCTCAGGGATTTATCCAAATTAAGTGACTAGTTCCAGTTGAACAACAAGGGCTTCCATGTCACAAAACAGCTCTTGGCTATACCTAGAGTTCACTCTGTCGAGGCTACATGCTCACACATTAGTGGAATACCACTTACTCCTCATTGAAACTTTGGGTTCCTTCTGTATTAGAACCTTCCCTGACCTTTGCTGAACATCACAAAGAAACCAAATGCTAACCTCTGTTTGTCTCAAATTTTCTCCTATTAATGCTTGGTCCAAGTCTACATTTCCAGCCAGTCTTTCATTTAAAAACACAATCTCATTCAAAACCTGCCTGGTAACTTTATCACTGGGGTAACTGTTACCCATGAGGCAGGGCTGACCTGGGTCCTTGTAGCACTTGACATCATCTTTTGGACAGGTTACAGAGCCTTTTGAGGGAGTTGTTAGAAGCAGGCTCACCCTGCAATGCAGAACCGGTCACAGAAGAAAATTAGTGCATTTATCTGTCAGCATTAGACTAGATTTTCAATCCAGTTCACTAGTCACAGGGTCTGGTTTTCTCTTCCTCTGGGAGATGAAACCGATATGCTGGTAGGTAGTAAAGGTGTCAGTTATAAATTGAACCGTTGGAGCACGCACACACAAAAAAATAGACGAGAAGACTTTAAGGCCATAAATTTAGTTCAAGGCAAAGAATTTCCCTAAAAATAGTTCAGCTTGTTAAAACACTGTAGGAAGAATGTATGTCAGGTAGCCGTTGGTGTTATCAGAACCAGTTCACATATTCTTTTATAAGGAACCAGTGTTTGCAATCCTTGCTCTACTGTGCTATTCACTTTAATTGCTTAAGGGGGAAAAAAAATCTTGCTGATTCTGGTGATAAACAAGTAAATAACTTGATTGTTCCCTCTTCACTGTCTCATGCATGTGTGAGGCTGCAGCAAATCTAAGTTGCAAAAAGAAGGGACAGATTTGGCAGACACCATCAAGCTTTGCCTCGTGCCCCATTTACTGTTTACCTACCATTTAACTTAAAGTGGGGCTCCACCCCCGACTCGGAAGAAGCGTGTGGCCCTTTTCTGAAGTCAGTGAGTGATCTTGTCCTAAACTGGTTGTTTCCTAACCTCAATTCTACAGTAAAAGAATCCAGGTGGAAGCTGCAAAGTCCAACCTGCTAATGATCCATTACTGAGATACAGCATAAACTAGAACTTGAAGCAAAAACAGTTAGTGTCACATGACTCCCATACTGTCGACCAACAGGGCCCACGTGCCCGCTCAGTTCAATAAAGACTGAGTGTCTCTTAACCCTGAAGAACTGCACTGAGTTGTGTGGATTATAGATCCAACCCCTTGACTCAGAGAACTCATAATTTAGGTTGAGAGGTCACATCCAACAACTCATCACAGAATAAACCAGAGTCAAGTGAGAATTTGATGGGGGCAAGCATCAATGCCGTATCACGTGAAGTACAAGAGAAAGAATTGATACTATGCCATGGGAGGTACATAGTTTAATTCATTTATTATTTAAACCTTTATATATATGAACAGGTATAACCTTTATATATATGCCAGGTATCAATACTATACTAGACATCAGAGATTTTTTCTTTAATCTTGTCTTCATGGAGTTAAACAGAAATAGCTATACTCTATCTTTATATTCAGGCTCTTTCCTTGTCACTACATTATGTCTTCTCAGAAGATGGACTCATCTCAGTCATCTTTGTGTCGCTAGAAAAGCACCTGATAGAGAATGGGGGCTCACTCAATACCTGTGGTTTAAAGGAAAGGAAGAATATTAAATTGTGATAAAATGTGTGTGATAGCTTTTCTAAAAGGCTCTATATTTTTTCCGGATGATGGGAAAGATGTTGAAAACAGAGATGTGAAAAATGTCTCCTAAGTTTTCAAGCAGACAAATGATGGATAGGGGTGCTGTAAACAGATGCAGAGAATACAGAAGAGAACTAACCTGGGGAAAGGGAAAGGTGATAATGCTAAACTGGATATGGGACAAGTTGAGCTGGATTTACCAGCTGCAAGACTCAGTTGATGTCTCATGGGCACTTTAAAGAACTGGTTGGGAGTTCAGGAAAGAACTTGGAGCTAATTCATCTGTATGTTGAGAACATGTAGATTATGAGGAGCATCAAGGACTAAATTTAATAAGAATTTACTGAGCACCTAATATCTTTGAAGAACTGTTAAGATTACACATTTGCTTAAGGAAATAATCCTTAGATTCAACATATTTAAAGTCTAGCAGAAGGCACAGATCCACTAATGCCTAAGTGTGTCGAAGACTAGTATGTAAGAGCTGGTGGAGCGTGAAAAACCAACATAAAGCAATAACATCAAAAAGCGGCTAACCATGGGGGCTCTGGACTCAGACTCTGTGGGCTCGAATCTGGGAGTCTGGCACTTAGGATATGTGCGCCCTTTGGTATATTATATAATATCCCTAGATTATTTGTTAAATGCAAAACAGTAGTATCTCCTTTTAGGATTCATATGAGGAGTATATAAAATAACATAAAAAGTAATTACTTAGTACAGATTAATTGCTCAACTATTAGTTATTAGGGGAAGCAACGTTATTAATGGGTGATTCAGTTTTCAGTCTTCCCTTTTCATATGTCCTCAGCTAAGATTAAGACTTGCTTTCCACATTATTCAGAGATAAAAGGATAGTGATGTCATAACTGAAGAAATAAACACCAGTCACAGAGAAATGTATGATATCAGCTGTATTTTTGCAAATTGCTTCTGATTTCGGATTCAAAATTTAATAAACAGGGCTCTCCTGGTGGCTCAGTGGTAAAGAATCTGCCTGCCAATGCAGGAGACACGGGTTCAGTCTCTCAGTCTGGAAGATCCCACATGCCATAGAGCAACCAAACAAACCAGTATGCCGCAACTCCTGGGGCCTATGCTCTACAGCCTGGGAGCCACAAGAGAAGCAAGAACAAGAACCGTGCTGAGAAGCCTGTGCGGCAACGAAAACTCAATACAGCCAAAGTAAATAAATAAAACTGTTTTTAAAAATTCAGTAAACAAAAACATCCAAGATATTTCAAAATTTGGTATGAACGCACGAGAGTCCCAAACCATTAGCAACTGGAAAAAAACAAAATAATAACACAAAGCACATCAAACTACAATATTGTTGCCACAAAACAAACAGCCCTAACAATCACTACGAAGTACACAAACATCAAAAGATAATTTTAACTTGGTGATAGGTGTGCCTGCCACCCCATGACCTCTGTGTTTTATACCACTTTCTGCTTTGAACTTTAGTTGAACCTCATCCCTCTATTATGTGTAAATTCAATATTTATTAAACAAACCAAGTCAAATCACTGGAGACAATAGCAAAATTTTCTTGCTATTTTCCTATTTTTTCCAGCTGGAGGGAGCACTGAAAAGTCTTTGGCACAGAGGACAAGGCCTGGAATTCTTGTAAGTGAATGTGTATGTGCAAAATGATGAACTTGGCCAAAGTATTCTCATTTCAATGGGCTACCACATACAGAAAAAGGAAAGTATACACATTTGTTAACAAGCACATTCTCCCATGTTATAGAGAGCTTTTGAAACAGGATCAAGCTCTAACAAAAGAATGTCTAGTTTTCATGAGATGCCTTGGGAATTCTAGTTCCATTTCAAGTGGTGCCTAAACAGCCTCACCCCTAACAAGGCGCTGCCAAGGATCTGGTGACCACCTCCTTGCCGAGTCTGAGCTGACACACAAGCTAGTAAGACTCTTCTGTCTGGTAACCACTAAATCAGCCAACTTAGCCAAACTGGTTCTGAGTATAGTTACAGCTAAGAGAAAGAAGGAAATACAGGCATTACTGAAGGAGAAGAGATATTGTTTCCTAGGAGTGAAGCAAATTGTTCAGGAGGAGGCATGGAATTCTAGAACATGGAGGAACCCTTAAACTCTAGAGTAGGGGGATTTTTGAGGAGAGAGTTTGTCTTTTTCTTGTTTTCAATTAAAGTTTTTGTTTGAATGGCTTTCTGAATCAAGAGATTAAGAGTTAAATGAGGTAGAAAATTCTTGTAAGAGAAATTCCTTCTAGCATTCTTTTCCAGGGATCAATCTACAGTTCCCTTCTTCCTCCCATATCTAACTGGTCAATGAAGCCAAAGACTTAGTTTGTTGGTAAACTTATCTACAAGCTGAACGTTCTGCTACATGCTTGACAAGATACAACAAAATAAAGTGAGCTTATCACATCATTACACTAGGTAACAATTCTATTAAAAATAAAAATTATTTTAGCATAAAATTGTTAAAATCTCTATTCTTCCTTTGAGAATGAGCAGTAGAGACATTCTTACATTTCCTTTCCGCAGCAAGTCAGAGTTTAGATCATGTGGCTAGACTTCCACAGAGGCTTGCTGGGAATGAAATAATGGTCAAACTCCTTTGTTTAATGTAGTTGCCTCTTCCATGAAGTCTTCCAGGATGCTGTTGGAATTATCCTTCTGTCAATATAGCTCCAACTAATTGTTGATATCTCACTTGGTTTGCCCGATGTCATTTACCCGCAGTCTAGTATATTTCAACTCTTTGACAAGTGCTTGAGGTACAAGGCAAAGTAAGAGTTCAGACTAGTCCTCAAGAGGCTGAAAACATAAGCAGTCTCAACAGCATTTGCTGTTTTTCTTCCCAGCTCAGAAAATAATTCAGACTCAAATTTGGCATGAAAAATGAAATCCCTAACAGAGATCTAGACTTTCAATTATATAGTGAAAAAGAAAAGTGAAAGTGAAGTCACTCAGTCATGTCCAATTCTTTGTGACCCCATGGACTGTCACCTACCAGGCTCCTCTGTCCATGGGATTTTCCAGGCAAGAGTACTAGAGTGGTTGCCATTTCCTTCTCCAAGGGATCTTCCCAACCCAGGGATTGAACCCGGGTCTCCCTCATTGCAGGCAGACGCCTTACTGTCTCAGTCCCCAGGGAAGCTAGTAGTTATATAGTACAACTGTATACAGTTATATAGTATAACTCACTTATCACTGACTCATTTGGTTTAATGTTATTTCATTTGTATATGTATTTACTTTTGTGAAATTGCATTTGATTATTTACTCGTGGAGACGAAGATGAATTCTAGGCGATTTTCACTTTTGGACAGTTGTGTGTGTGTGTGTGCACATGTATGTTTTTTTTGTTGTTGTTGTTTTGTTTTTTTTATTTAGCATGCCCCCTATAGGCAATTTGTTTCTTAATAAACAATTCACGATGATGATAAAAATGCAGATGAAAAAACACTTCTTGAGAAGGCTGTGCTACAATATTCTTGCTTACATCTTTCTGGTAGAGTTTGAGATAACTTAAGAGTGAAATGATCCTTAAGAAAACAAGTTGCTACTGCAGAATGAGAATTATGTTTTTTCCAAATCATTTCTGATTAAACATTTTCAGGTCTAAGATCACTACCTGTACAAGGATATCAGAGCGATGCTATTTGGCTTCTTCTGATAATGAATTACATCACCAGACCTAGATTTCTTTCTGTCCATTTTCTTTGCTCAGAAAATCCTATTATTATTTTCTTTCCATATTGTATTTTCCCTGAAAATATAGAACACATTGTACTTTGATAAAAATCTAGATTGTCTCAGTCACATAACATACTAGCTATTGGTATGTGCATTTGGGAAGCCATTTACCATTCTGTGACTCCGTTTCCCAACCTGAGAAATGAGGAGAGTATATTATTGCTGTCTGTCTTGCAAGACTGCTGGGGGTAAACCACAGAGTGTTACACATGTACAATGCTGCCTTATTATTATTATAGTTAAGCGTTAAAGATTATTTTCTAGAGAACACATTATGTAAAGAAGTAAGCGATACACAGAATGAAAAGTAGCATACTTAAAGTCTTTTCACAATTGTTTCTGCTTCTACATATAACATACCCATACTATTATTTGGAGTTGCAGAGGTAATGATAATTAATAATAGTAATCAGTTTTTGAGCTCTTCTTATGAAGGAGACACAGTACTAAGTTCTTTGCATAGATTATTTCATTTAAGTTTTACCCTAGTACCAACTTCATAGCACTATTAGTATCTATTTTACAGAGGTTAAAAACCATGACTTGGAGTGATTGAATCCTTTGTTCATGGACACACAGTGGATGTCAGCCCTGACAGTCTGAGTCTTAGTCCAGAGTCCAGAGTCTTAAGCACATTTTTAGGCGGTGAGGAAGCTGTAAGTCCAAGTTCAACCCTGAATCTGAAGTCGAGTTTCCCAAATGTATAGCACCGAGATCCTAAGGGAGGAGTCAGAGCTCACATCTTTAGGTCTCGTTTAATTGTTGGTGCACAAGAGTGCGTGGAAAGGACATAAACATAAGGGGTGCTCAGACCAGCACAGACTTCAGAAGGGACATGCAACAGTGGCCAAGCACAGAAGCAATGCATCAGCCGAGTCCTGGTGTCAGAGGAGCTACCAGGCCCCAACATCATGAAGAGGGCAATGATCAGCACGCTGTGGTTCCTAAGTGGGCAAGAGCAGATCAAGCTGCTCTGAAAGACACTATTAAATCAAAGTAACTATGAATTTTAGAGAAAACTACGTAACAGTTCAGGACCTTCAGCAATAATCTCTGCTACCCTCTAAAGTGCGTATGTGGCACATCGTGTCAGAGAAGGATGAGTGAGCATGTGTTGGAGTGGGTTGATCTCTCCCTGGGCATTTGACTGGCCTGTGTTTTCTCAGGACTGGACTCCACTGTGCCCTGAGCCCCCAGGCAGGTGGTTCCAGGGGCTCCCCCATCGTATTGGGGATTCACTCGCTTTTTCTCACTTCTGTTTGGAACACAACAAAATTCACCTTTGAAGATGAGCATATGTCTACCCTGAAAGCAGCACCCAGGGGATCGTTGACTTTCTTAGAACCACTATAGCTTCAAATAAAGCCACTCTAAATCCACACTTTCCTTCAGCAATAAAGACACCTCTGAGCCTCCTCACTTTGACGGGGGATTAAGACTCAGTGCTGAGTTCAGGCTGGCACTAACGGGCCCACAAACATCCTCAGAACAGAACGGAGGAAGACACAGGTAAAACAAATCAAATAGAACAATCAGGGGTGAATTTTCAGTGTGGCCCAGATGGAGATTTCCTGGCGGGATTTCCATTAACGTGAATGGGAGTTGTACCACTAAATCCTTACACACTGTGCGGAAAATGTGCCTCTAAGTGCTCGTCAGCATTATGCCTGATGGAACAAAAACGCAAACTACCCAGACCAGGCAAAGTGCTCCTGGGGTCAAGGTACCAAGATTCATGGCAGAAGGTGTCTCAAGTCCTAACTGTCCAGGGTGAGACAAAATGGACCCCCCACTCAGCTGGATACTGGGTGCAGGAAATAGGAGGGCCCTCCACAACCTGCCCGGCAATGCTTCTCGCTCTCCTTGACACAGACTGTGTTTGTGAGTTGATCTAGCGTTCCACACAAATGGCCTGTGTTTGCTAAAATGGTTTCCCTCCCGCTCTGATTACCTGAAATTTCAGTAAACTGAAGCATTGCATCAGGCCCACTGGAACCAGAAACTTAGAGGACGATAGTGCATGATTCGTTTTGATGTGGTTTTATGGCCTCCACAAAGTAAATGTTGCAAAGGACTCTTACCCTAGGATCAAAGAAAATAGTCAAGAAATCACTTAGCTGTCTGCTTTCACAGAGCAATTTCCTTTCCATATCACCTACAGGGTAGCTCTGAAACTCAAGTCTGATCACGTTGCTTTCCTTCTCAAAAATCTTCACTGGTTCCTCTCTTCCTCTAAAATAAGGTTTAGGCTCTCCATAAACTCATTTTCCTTCCCATTTGCCACTACATTTCTCCATGAGTTCTATCTTCCAAGTGTATTTCTTTATTTGCCATTCCTCTAAACAAAGCCACCTCTGATTAAGCTTTCTTCTGTCATCCAGGCTTCCCTGGTAGCTCAGGTGGTAAAGAATGGGTCTGCAATGAGGGAGACCTGGGTTCGATCCCTGGGTTGAGAAGATTTCCTGGAGGAGGGCATGGCAACCCATTCCAGTATTCTTGCCTGGAGAATCGCCATGGATGGAGGAGCCTGATGGGCTACAGTCCATGGAGTTGCAGAGTCAGACACAACTGAGTGACTAGCACTTTCACTTTTTCTGTTGACCAGAATAGTAATCCTTGTCCTCTACTTATCCTTCAAGTCAAGGTCATATATTTCATTTTCTCTTTTAAACATTTTTCATACCAACGAGTTTTTCCACTATGGCATCACTAAAACTGCATTATAGAATTCATTGAATTCAGCTTTTAGGTGCCTTAATTTCTAATATACTTTGTTCTCAGTTTTTCTGTTTCCTTAACCACATTGCAAATGCCACTGAAGAGTTCTCCAAATCTTTGTATCTCTCACGATACCTTGCTTATAGTCATATATTAATAAACATCTAAGTGCTTACATTTGGTGGAGAAGGCAATGGCACCCCACTCCAGTACTCTTGCCTGGAAAATCCCACGGATGGAGGAGCCTGGTGGGCTGCAGTCCATGGGGTTGCTAAGAGTCGGACACGACTGACCGACTTCACTTTCACTTTTCACTTTCATGCATTGGAGAAGGAAATGGCAACCCACTCCAGTATTCTTGCCTGGAGAATCCTAGGGATGGGGGAGCCTGGTGGGCTGCTGTCTATGGGGTCGCACAGAGTCNTGGAGAAGGCAATGGCACCCCACTCCAGTACTCTTGCCTGGAAAATCCCACGGATGGAGGAGCCTGGTGGGCTGCAGTCCATGGGGTTGCTAAGAGTCGGACACGACTGACCGACTTCACTTTCACTTTTCACTTTCATGCATTGGAGAAGGAAATGGCAACCCACTCCAGTATTCTTGCCTGGAGAATCCTAGGGATGGGGGAGCCTGGTGGGCTGCTGTCTATGGGGTCGCACAGAGTCGGACATGACTGAAGTGACTTAGCAGCAGCAGCTTACACTTGGAGATAAGGTCCCATTATTCCTTCTTGTCTCAACACCAAATTTTCATCTCCTATTGGCCATGGTGATGAAGACAGCAAATAAATTGAAGTCATTACCAAGACTTCTCTAACTGTTTTTCCATATGAACATTTATGTGTTTCAAGACACTGTCTTGGCAGCTTGGACATAAATGGGATACAGGCCTTGCTTGCCCTGGAGCAACTCATAGTCTACTTGGATAAGGAGCCACTAAGAAGGGATGTTAAGGAGCATCCAGTTGTGTAATGAGGTTGGTTATCATCATGTCCACCAGTGTGGAAGTGCTGTGATGAGGAGGATGTGACGTGTAAGGAGCTCTCTTATGAGTGAGCAGGTGCCTGAGAAGCTGAGTGGCAGCACAGGGCTGTGGCGCATTCGCCTGCCAGGAGACCTGACGGGGCACAGCTATGAATGAGGCACAGCGTGCCTCACAGCTTAGGCCAGCTCCCCTCCTCTCCCACACTCAGCTTCCAAAACCCACCACCTGCCTCCCCCCTTTTTCTCAAGCTCGCTTCAGTTTGCAAGGTGATTAGTCTGTTAATCTTTCATAAACTTATCAAGAAAAGGTGCAGCCAGCTTAAGTTCTCCCTAGAATAGGTTAACGGAGAAGGCAATGGCATCCCACTCCAGTACTCTTGCCTGGAAAATCCCATAGATGGAGGAACCTGGTAGGCTGCAGTCCATGGGGTCGCTGAGAGTTGGACACGACTCAGTGACTTCCCTTTCACTTTTCACTTTCATGCATTGGAGAAGGAAATGGCAACCCACTCCAGTGTTCTTGCCTGGAGAATCCCATGAATGGGGGAGCCTGGTGGGCTGCCGTCTATGGGGTTGCACAGAGTTGGACATGACTGAAGCCACTGAGCAGCAGCAGCAGCAGCAGAATAGGTTAAAAGAAGCATGGCTCCACAGAAGAGTACAGGCTTTGGGACTTGGCATCCTTCAATCAGGGGCTTCAGCGTTTCTTATCTGTGTGAACTACTGCAAGTTATTTAAATCCTTAGAACTTCATTTTCCTCCTTGGGCAGGTTCCTTGAACTCTACTGGCCCTCAGTTGCTTCTTAATTTTACACCAATATATTACTACTTACCTGGCAGGGCTATTTTAAGGATTAGAAATATTGTATTAAAAAGTACTTGACCAACACACAGTAGACATTCGAAGCATGGTGGTTATCAATAGATTTCTTAAAGGGCTTTCTTGTAGAGATACAATAACCTGTTCAAACACTTGTCTTGCTGGTGGTGGAAATTCAAGGCATGCTAACAAGCAAACAGTGGAAACGCTTAAGGGCTGAGAGCCATGAGCTCTTACAGGGTCCTGCAAGCTCCTGTGAGGTGGCCATCCATCCAACCCACTGGTCATGGGATAAAAGGGACGTTGTGAGTTCTCAGCTCTGTCAGTGGTATTAAGCATGGGGATCTGGGCAAGCTGCTAATCTTCTTGCCTCAATTTCCTCCTGCTTATTATGTATCCTGAGATCACCTCCCTTGACCAGGTGATTTTGACTAATGTACAATCGAGCTTCCAGCCCCTGGGTTATATATATAAAAGCCAAAGGTATTACAATTCACTTCAAGGCTCCTGTATCTGCCGGGAGACTCAAAGAAGTGGTGTTCCTTCCCTCTGTCACCCACTCTCCTTGTAATATTTAGTTTCTTTCAGTTGCTTCATCAGAAGAAATACTGAGTTCTCCATTACCCTGGCTCACTTTCCACTGACGAGGGTGATGTTAACATCGAATCCTGAATCACGGCTAGATCAATATTATAGCAGCTGTGAGAGAAGGGCGCTAGCCCTAGAACACAAACACACTTTCTTTTCCAAGAAAGACTGTAGTTCCCCTAGTGTTAACTTCCCCTTGTTCCCCTCCNGGATTCTCCAGGCAAGAATACTGGAGTGGGTTGCCATTTCCTTCTCCAGGGGATCTTCCTGAACCAGGGAACAAACCCGGTCTCATGCATTGCAGACAATAGGTCAGTTGTGCCTGACTCTTTTGCAACCCCATGGACTATACAGTCCATGGATTTCTTCAGATCAGAATACTGGAGTGGGTAGCTGTTCCCTTCTCCAGGGGATCTTCCCAATCCAGGGATCAAACTCAGTCTCCTGCATTGCAGGCTGATTCTTTACCAGCTGAGCTACCACCAGGGAAGCCCAAGAATACTGGAGTGTAGCCTATCCCTCCTCCAGTGGATCTTCCTGACCCAGGAATCAAACCAGGGTCTCCTGCATTGAAGGTGGATTCTTTACCAGCTGAGGTACCAGGGTAGCCCATCATAGTAATGTATTCATATACAAATTGATCCATTTTTATTTTGTGCTATTGACATTTATCTCTTTAATAGTCTTCTATTCTGTTTTCTGGCAGACTGATACCTGACCAGCTATTTTTTCCTAGGATGTAAAGAAGGATCTTCTTAAGTGGAAAGGTCACTTAAACATCTGAATATGAAAAAATGCCCAGCCTTCCTTGTTTTGAGTTCAGACTATCCTCGGTTATTCAAGCAATAATTACTGAGTAAAGGGTGGCTATATACATTGCAGGACTTGGTGTCAAAGATCTGGGACTCTTGTCCAAAAATTAAGAATTTCAAGATGCAACAGCAGAGCACCAGACCAAGTGTGGGGCTCTTCTCTGCATGGAGCTTGTCATGACTGTACAGGTCACATTCCCGTGAAGAGAGCCCTCTCTTAATGTATACTATGGCACAGTAAGTGTCCAGACAACCAAGAAAACTAGGAAAAGACCACTGTTTCCCAGGGAAAACAGACAGGGAAACAGACAATTGCTATGCTAATTTAGAACCGGCATCATAATCTACAGAACCACAATTTCATCACCTAGAAAGCAATTTAGATATATAGTGAAAACTTTCACTAAAGTCCCAAAAGGAAATTAATCAATACATAGATAAAATTAGCAGATGTATTTCTTTTCTTTTCCTTTCTATGTTTCAAACTGGATGATCCCTGCCTGTTGTAAATTGAATATTTTTGTCCCCCCAGAATTCACAGGCCAAAACCCTACAATCCAATATGATGATGTTAGGAGGTGGGGCCTTTGGGAGGTAATCAGTTCTAGAGGAGGTTGTGAGAGTGGGGTCTTCATTAATGGGATTAGTGTCCTTGTAAGAGTCACAAGAGAGCTAGATTAAAGGAAAACACCAGTTGCTCAGTTGCTCAGTGGTATCCAACTCTTTGTGACCCCATGGACTATAGCCAGCCAGGTTCCTCTGTCCATGGAATTTTCCAGGAAGAATACTGGAGTGGGTTGCCATTTCCTCCTCCAGGGAATCTTCTTGAGCCAGGGATCGAATCCACATCTCCTGCAGCNAGTCCCAGAGCACAGGGAACAGTTCTCGTCTATCCGTCACCAAGGAGGCAGACGGGACAGGGGGAACAACAAGTCATTTGTACCTGATGAGGAGGACACTCCTGGGAAACAAACAGATGAGCCACCCCATGAATCTGAGCCTTTCTCCGAGGTAAACAGAACTGCATGAGAAACCACCAATTATCTCCAGCATCGCCCTTGCCTCTCTCACTGCCCTTCTGGCAGCCGGGTGGGGGACGTGAAACTGTAGCTTAGACCAATATCTGATTCTGAGAAAGTTAACCCTCGCAAAGGTGATTTTCTTTTCCCTTCGTCTCTTGGAGTTGAATAACCATCCATTTCTCTTAGCTTTTGTCACTTATATTCTAATTTGAGAAGTTTATGTTCATAGGAAAGTGACAGGACGAGTTTTCAGAGTTTGACCTAGTATTTGGGTAGGGAGTGTCAATTATTAAATTTCCAAATTAGTGCAGAGTGAAGTGGAAGTAGAATATATACTTCAAAACATTTTTAAGATACTTCTAAACAACATCACAACAAAACAAACAGCTACTTTCATGAAGTATTGCAAGGCAGTTGGAATAGTGTCTCCGTCTTCTCTATGACATTCATTGGGGAATCAGATTAAGTTACCACAAACCTCTGTAGTTTGTTGTGAATAATTTTATTACCTCCTAATTCCACAGATTGTAATGATGAATATTAAGTAATACTGATGATGGCTGAAGAACTGCGTTTGCAGATCAAGCACCCTGCCCTAATGGTTAGAAAACATACACTGGGCAGTGTTATGTTTTAGAAAAATGATATCTGCGATATCATGAAACAAAAGTCAGAAGGTAAGTGAAACGATAGGTGAGGATTCATAGACAGACTTTTTAAAAAGGCAAAGTTGGTATACCAATGTAGCATAAAGCTCAATTTCTGACATTTTAAAATATGTTGTTGTTTAGTCACTAAGTCGTGTCCCACTTTTTTGCAGCTCTATGGACTGTAATCCACGAGGCTCCTCTGTCCATGGGATTTCCCAGGCAAGAATACTAGAGTGAGTTGACATTTCCTTCTCCAGGGCATCTTCCCAACTTGGGGATTGAACCTGGGTCTCCTGCATTGCAGGCAGATTCTTTACTGTCTGAACCACCAGTGAAACCTTTAAAATATGTATTCTTTTCAAAAATATGAAATCCATGCTTGAATTTTGCAGAACTTGGGAAACGATAACACAATTCAAGGGACTATTTTTATCCTCCTTTGCACTAGTATTTACCCATACCACTGGAAAATCATAAGTGATAAATTTTTTTTATTCAATGTCAACCTGAATTACTGGTCTAAAATTTACTGATGTACCCCCAAAGCATAACACAGAGTCCATCCCTTTATGCCCACTCTCCTGAAGCCAAACAGATGACGTGTTTTTCTTCATTAGGGCTTGTCATCTGGTTTTCCCTATCCCAGGAAAGAAGATGATGATAGAAAGGTTAGGGCATATGAGTCCAATTAATACAAAACAGGGCAAATCCCTTAGGATAACCACAGAGAAAGATGAAAAATAGACATAAGCGAGCCACTTCTTATGGAAAAAGGTGAACTGCTCCTGTTTGTCTTTCTTTTAAAAATGTCTCCTTTATATGGGAATGTATCTGAAATTGATCTTTCCACATGTGTGCATGCTAAGTTGCTTCAGTCATGTCCCACTCTTTGTGACCTATGCACGGTAGCCCATGAAGATCCTCTGTCCATGGGATTATTCAGGCAAGAACACTGAAATGGGTTGCCATTTCCTTCTCCAGGGGATCTTCCCAACCCAGGGATCAAACCTGCATCTTTCATGTCTCCTGCATTGGCAGGCAGGTTCTTTTTTGTCTTTGAAAAGCCATTAATAATTACATGATACCTCCAATCACCTGTCAGATATTCAGTTCAGTTCAGTTCAGTCGCTCAGTTGTGTCCGACTCTTTGCGACCCCATGAATCGCAGCACGCCAGGCCTCCCTGTCAAATATTAAGACCAACAAAATGAAGAAGAAAGGGAGAAAGAACTAACAGTTATTAGATATCTACTTTATGTGAGGTCCTGAGTTTGGTGTATATCATTTTACCTAATTTGCCTAACATTTCTTTAAGTGAAGCATTGTTTTATGCAAGGAAACAGACACAGGAAAGTTAAGTAATTTGTTTTCTCATGTTTCTCTGTTTTTAAAAGTTTTAGAAAATTCAGGGAAATTAGAAACCTTAATGAAAAGGCATCATTTAGGATTTTTGCATTCCTGATGATCCTTCCAACCAACGATTTGAAAGCTCATCTTGGGGTCTGTCAGAAAATCGAATGTAAGTTCTTAAGCTTTCAAAAACATGAGTGTCAGGAGTTCTAAAGAGGACATCACTGGGTTGGAGCATTTTCAATATACACAGAACAGGATGACGTGAGGAAGTGAATCATCTACACCTTCTTAGGTGTGTCTAGTGTCCAGATAAGAAACATTCGGGGGAATGAATACAACAACCAATTTTATAAGATTCTTCCCATGGAGACACTGTAGAAAAGAGCAAGAGAAAAATCACCACTGAAGAACAAAGAAGAATTGGTGCCAGAAGAAAAATTTCAGACCTAGAGTCAAGAAAATTGGGCTCAAGCCCAAACTGCCATGTGATCGCAGGCAAATCACTCTGCTTCCATGAGCCTCAGTTTTCTCATCTGTGAGAAAGGGAATTGGTTCTGGGAGGTCACTGCCAAGGTTCCTTCCAATTCCAACGTAGTATTACCTCTTGGCAGAAAGTGAAGCAGAACTAAAGAGTCTCTTGATGAGGGTGAAAGAGGAGAGTGAAAAAGCTGGCTTAAAAATCAGCCTTCAGAAAATTAGGATCATGGCATCCGGTCCCATCACTTCACAGTAAATAGATGGGGAAAAAGTGGAAACAGTGACAGGTTTTCTTTTCTCAGACTCCAAAATCACTGTGGATGGTGACTGCAGCCATGAAATTAAAAGATGCTTGCTCCTTGGAAGGAAAGCTGTGACAGACCTAAACAGCATGTTAAAAAGCAGAGACATCACTTTGCCAACAAAGGTCCATATAGTCAAAGCTATGGTTTTTCCAATAGTCATGTATGGATGTGAGAGGTAGACTATAAAGAAGGCTGAGCACTTAAGAATTGGTTCTTTTGAATTGTGGTGCTAGAGAAGACTCTTGAGAGTCCCTTTGACTGCAAGGAGATCCAACCAGTTCATCCTAAGGAAACTGACCCCGAATATTCATTGGAAGGACTGATGCTGAAGCTCCAATATATTGGTCACCTGATGTGAAGAGCCAACTCAATGGAAAAGAACTTGATGCTAGAAAAAAACTGATGGCAGGAGGAGAAGGGGGCAACTAAGGATGAGATGGTTGGATGGCCTCCCCAACTCAATGGACATGAGTGTAAGCAAACTTTGGGAGATAGTGACAGACAGGGAAGCCTGGTGTGCTGAAGACCTTGGGGTTACATAGAATCAGACCAGACTTAGCAACTGAACAGAAACAACAACAATTACCTCTGGAGAGGTAAAAACCACATCCCGCTTAGCTGTTTCTGCCACAATGATTTAGGGCAGGTGTTCTCAATATTTAGGGTACATGAGAATCACCTGGAGGACATTTTCAAATTTAGATTTCTGGGCCCTGCCTTCAATTTCTGAAACAGTAGGTCCATGTTGGGCCTCGGAATTTACATATCCAGTCTCTTCTCAGGATATGTTGATGCTACCAGTCCAGGGACCACACTTTGAGAACCTCTGGCTGATGAATTTAAAGCTTTGTGAAAAGAAGAGAGATGAAAAGCAAAGGAGAAAAGGAAAGATATAAGCATCTGAATGCAGAGTTCCAGAAAATAGCAAAAAGATATAAGAAAGCCTTCTTCAGTGATCAATGCAAAGAAATAGAGGGAAAGAACAGAATGGGAAAGATTACAGATCTCTTCAAGAACATTAGAGATAAAAGGGAATATTTCATGCAAAGATGGGCTCAATAAAGAACAGAAATGGTAGGGACCTAACAGAAGCAGAAGAAATTAAGAAGAGGTGGCAAGAATACACAGAAGAACTGTACAAAAAAAAGATCTTCATGACCCAGATAATCACGATGGTGTGATCACTCATCTAGAACCAGACATCCTGGAATGTGAAGTCAAGTGGGCTTTTGGAAGCATCACTATGAACAAAGCTAGTGGAGGTGATAGAATTCCAGTGGAGCTATTTCAAATCCTGAAAGATGATGCTGTGAAAGTGCTGCACTCAATATGCCAGCAAATTTGGAAAAC
>SJYV01018739.1:748652-761941 GCA_006410875.1 Neotragus pygmaeus | reverse complement strand
CTTGGAAGAAAGGTTATGAGCAACCTAGATAGCATATTCAAAAGCAGGGACATTACTTTGTCGACTAAGGTCCATCTAGTCAAGCCTATGGTTTTTGCTGTGGTTATGTATGGATGTGAGAGTTGGACTGTGAAGAAGGCTGAGCACTGAAGAATTGATGCTTTTGAACTGTGGTGTTGGAGAAGACTCTTGAGAGTCCCTTGGACTGCAAGGAGATCCAAACAGTCCATTCTGAAGGAGATCAGCCCTGGGATTTCTTTGGAAGGAGTGATGCTAAAGCTGAAATTCCAGTACTTTGGCCACCTCGTGCAAAGAGTTGACTCACTGGAAAAGACTCTGATGCTGGGAGGGACTCGGGGCAGGAGGAGAAGGGGACGACAGAGGATGAGATGGCTGGATGGCATCACTGACTCGATGGATGTGAGTCTGAGTGAACTCCGGGAGTTGGTGATGGACAGGGAGGCCTGGCGTGCTGCAATTCATGGGGTCGCAAAGAGTAGGACTACGACTCAGCGACTGAACTGAACTGAAACATAAGTGTAAAGCATTTATATATATCAAGATCAATTTACTTTAGTAGGCTTCTAACTGCACTTTTAAGATAACATAAAATGTTCTAAAACATATGAGACTGGATGACAGTCCTGGGGAGACTCCTCTGACTGGGAAGAGACATATTTTCCTATGTCCTAGAAAGGCATCCTATGAAAGCTAGGTGGCTTTCTCTTGCACATATCTTTCTGGATCTATACTATTTTTCTGAGATTGTTGAAAACAGAGAAAATCACATTCTCGCAGAGGTCAGATGGATGTCTTCAGACAGTTGACCGGGTCAGTTTTCCAAAATGCAGAAGATATAAACCAAATCTTTCCTTCTCCAGGCTCTGACCTACGCCAGTGAGCCATCAGGGTTATATTCCTGAAATCAGTATAACACAGTGGAGTCAGACTGCCCAGTTTTTATTCCCTAATACTTAGCAGCTGCTCAACTTTTACCTTCCCATGCCTCTTTAAAATGAGAATGTTAAAAACGAGAATGCTAGCCTCATAGCATCATCCTGAGGATTAAAATAATATATGTCAAGTGCTTAGAATGTATGGCAAACATTAAGTGCTCAATAAAAAGCTCCATTGTTATTTCACTTGTTGCCAGAGGTATAACCTTAACCTCTCTACTCGCCTTTTCTTAAAAATTACACAAGCAAGAAATATTGTATTCAAGGCAGACAACTTGAAGGATGTGCTGCCCGTACATTTCTCTAAATCAAGCCACTGTCACAAAGGCTACATGCTTAGATCACACTTTGGTTTCTGGGATGTGGCAGTTCTTTGGACAATTGCTTTGATTAAATTTTACTTTGGCCTTAGCCATGCACTGAGAGGCACCACGAGAAGTAATTAAGTGAAACTTACTATCTGAGGTGGAGATGGGAAAAGTCTTTGTCATCACACCTTTCCCTTTATGAAGACCTACTGGAGGAATTTCTCCTGCACAAGGTCTTATTGTTATACCTGAGTCTAGTGAGCTCAGAGCCAAATCTATTCCTACCTCTAGTACTAGACAGGACATCATGGCATATGTTAACCTTTGCGTTGGTTTTATTTCCATATCCATATCTTTTTTCTATCTTGATTTGCCCATTTTTTTGGCTTTATCCTTTGGAATTACATGTATTTTGTAAACATTTTCAAATATACATTGGAAAGAGGATAAAATGAATAAATAAAAATCAGAGGAGGCTACAGAGCATTATCATATTTCAATAATACAGTCTGGTGAGACAATATCCTTTTAACTTGATTTATAGTTTATCCTTAAGACAGAACATGTTTTCCTTCAATACATGTTTTAATAATTATTCTTCCATACCTTTCCTTAAGGAGAACCTTTGGAAGATTATAGATTTAAAGCTCTGAAATACTTAGCAGAAAGAAGATTTCATAATACAGCGCACACATCACAAAGAAAACATAAATCCCTTCCCGTCTCCGGAAAGTCGCCTATGGCTTGGTGATGCATGGCCTGTGTTCTCGCCAGCTGGGAGAGAAGGAATGACTGAGTATGAGTCCTGGGACCAATGTGGGAGGGGGAGATGATCTAAGGAAACCTGCCTGGTAACCATTTTTATAAAGTGAAACATTCTTTTGCAATGTGAATGTAAACCTTCCCTACAGACTGCCATGTTAAAACAGCTTTTAGTGTCTAGGATTTTGTACCTAAGTTTTTCTTAAAGTCAGACTCACCATTATAAATAAGTCAAATACAGAAGCCCCAGCCCTCTGGTTGATGGCAAAATTTCTTCCTGCATGGATGTTGAATGATTAAACACCATCACTGAAGCAATAACCCCTCTGGGAATTATGAGGACAAAACGTTTTAGTGAGCTCTCAGATTCTCCCATCTAACCTGGATCCACACAGGCCCTTGTGCTGAGTAGTGCTGAGCCTCATGCAGCTGCTAAGAACTGGGCAGTCCTGTCCCCTCTGCAGGCTCAGTCCCTGGCCCTGAAGTCCTGAGTGTGACAGCTGCGGTTGGGTACCAGGCCAGTGTTCACCGAGGGCCCTGCACTGGAAGACTGCAGGGACCAAGCAGGGACCTGGCTCCTGAGCCCTCCTCTCTCCGAAAAGTACATTTTACTGCCTTCTGATTTTGTAGGTGGGTGGCTTCCTGGGAACTTTTCCCCCTCCCTCTTTGCTAAATTTCTCATCTTTCTGGATCAGTATCTCCCTACTCATTAGTTTTACATAAGCTTTACTTTCCAGTTCATCCACTACACTACCCTTGTTTCTCACAAAAGAGCAAGAATGACCTTTTCATTTTCAGAGGGCTCAGTCTGATTTTGAGGGAAAAAATTGGACTATCTCCAAAAGATGACTCTGATCTTTAAATTCTCATTGTGCTCTGTCTGAGATTTTTTTTAAATTAAAAAGTGCAACTAAAATGTTTATGTTTTCTAGTGATCAATCCTAGTTTCACTAATACTAACACGTGTGTCTTGAAAATTGCAACATGAAGTGTCTAGAGCCACTTATTTTTTTCCTTTTATTGGGCTGTTACTTATATGCTGTAAAACTCAAGGTAGTTCAAAGAGTTTTGAAAACTCTGAGCATCCAGGTTATCAAGCCAAGATATAGAACTTTTCCATCATTCAGAAAATTCCATCCTGCCCCTTTATAGTCAGCCATTGTCCCCGTGCCCACAGTTAAGCACTAACATCACAGATGAATTTTGTAGGTTCTTGAACTTCAAATAAATGAGATCATAAGATATGCACACTTAAGTGAATGGTTTCTTTCACTCAGAAAAATGCCTTTAAGGTATATCTGTACTAATGTATGGATTTTTTTTAAATTTCTTTTAAATTCCTTTTAAGTCCTTTTTAAGTGCTCTATTGTATGAACATCTTGCATTTTGTTTCTTCACTCTTCTGTTAACAGATACTCCTAATTTGGAGTGATTCTAAGTAATGCTATTATGAACTTTCTTATAATGACTTTTTTGGTGGTCATGTGCTCTCATCAGAGAAGGCGATAGCACCCCACTCCAGTACTCTTGCCTGGAAAATGCCATGGACGGAGGAGCCTGGTGGGCTGCAGTCCATGGGGTCACGAAGAGTCAGACACTTACTGAGCGACTTCCCTTTCACTTTTCACTTTCATGCATTGGAGAAGGAAATGGCAACCCACTCCAGTGTTCTTGCCTGAAGAATCCCAGGGACGGGGGAGCCGGGTGGGCTGCCGTCTCTGGGGTCGCACAGAGTCGGACACGACTGAAGCGACTTAGTAGAAGCGGTAACAGTAGCAGCATGTGCTCTCATTTTCTAAGATGTACATGTAGGAGTGGAAAAATTAAGTTTCTATGAACTATTCTTGCTGAAAAATATTTCAATTAAGTTTAATCAGACCTATAAGCAAGACTTCCCTTTCACAGGAAACAGAGAATAGAAGAAAAAGTTAAACCATCACCAAAAATAATATGACATTCTACAGGACAATTAGCCTGTAATCATGTAAAAAAAGATGTATGTTGGTAGAGGGAGTAGACAGGTGCTATTGGTTTGGATTACAAGGAATTTAAGAGTTATAACAGCTAAATGTAATGCAGTCTTTATTGGACCCTGGTTTCACAAATCCACCTATAAAATATATATGTGGTAAATTGAGTATGAATTGTGTTTTAGGCACTATTCGGAAATATTTTTTAATTATATTAGTAGAGATATTGTTGTGGTGGTTATCCTAAAATATTCATATTTTTATAAATACACATTAAATGTTTAGAAGTTAAATGTCATGGTGTCTGAAATTTACTTCAAAAGAATTCATAAATAAAATGTATGAAGCAAATATGGCAAATGTTAAAAGTTTAAATCTAAGTGATGTGTAGGTGGATGTGTATTATATGGTTCTCTCTTATTTATCTCTGAAAATCTTCATGATAAAAAGACAAAATTATTCTTGATAAGTAATAATGACTGAATTTCTTATTTCCATCTTGTTTTAATTCATAGAACATAGGTCCTTTTACTTCTTCACTACATTGCTCCAAGTTTAACTTTGGATAGCAAAATAGAGAGCCATTGGGGCTACAATAACATCTTTTTTTTTTTTTTACTTTATTTTACTTTACAATACTCTATTGGCTTTGCCATACATCGACATGAATCCACCACAGGTGTACACGAGCTCCCAATCCTGAGTCCCCCTCCCACCTCCCACCCCACAACGTCTCTCTGGATCAAGTTTGCATTTAACAAATGCACAATTTAAAATATTATCAGCAAAACTGGCAATTTCTTAGACTAGATCATTATCCAGTGTGCTGGAGCACAAACATGGTGATAAATTTAGATTTCAATTCATGTAGCTAGCCCTTTGCAAAAGCTGCAGGAATCTCAGCCATTAAGGATTTTCAAGCCATCTCTATCTGTCTCTCCAACATGTTGCAACACAACTGAAAGTTTATTTTACATGAGCAGTTTCTGTTCACAGTTTTATAATTATGAGTATCAAACAGAGTTTCACCTTCTACCACCCCAGTGATTCATTGCGTTCTTGGGGCTAAGTTAAACTTTGCTTTGTCTGGTTAAATGATTTGAAGTTTTGCACGAACAGATCACAACTTCTTTCTTCCTCATTTACAAATGAAGTCCCCCTTGCTTCCCTTAGAGTGGTATTAATGTAGGTCTGCTGTCTTCATCATCTGATGTGCCCTCTTCTTAAATGCTTTATCACTGTTTCACTATCTTCTACTATTGATATTTTAAATTCAGAGACCCTCATGGCTAAATACAGAATAACTCTTTTCCATACAGTGCCTTCCTAAGGTTTGTTGAAGAAAGGCCCTTACTAAGAATTAAAACAATGGGAACATGGAGTAAGAGCATGGTTTCAAGTAAACATTTGTTAGGGTTCAGACCTTATGTATACGTCTCTGGTGAAGACAGCAGGGTATGGAAGAGGAATATGTAGTAGGAAGGATGAAGCCAGGATTCAAAGGATACAAACTACTACATGGACTTTTTCATTAGCTGCTGTGTGACCTTGGGCAAGCCATTTAACATTTCCAAGCCTCAGTTCCCTCATCTGCTCAGTGAGGAGTTTGGAGCAAATGATCTCCAAGAACATGAAAGTTCTAACATTTAATATTTAACAGCTTCAAGTGAGCAGGTCTGTTAGACTCCTCTAACAGCGAAAGGTCCATTAACAATCTGGAGAACTTAGGGAACAAGACTGTATCAGATCAGACGCTTTTTTGCTGAAGCTCCAGTGGTAAAAATGGGATCAATGGAACTCACATTTCGATGGGTCATCACAGCTGCAGCCAGCATTTCCTCCATGAGACTGCGTTTATCTGTCTTCTAGCTGGTTTCAGTAGTACTCTTTCATTGTCTTTAATTTCCCCCAATTATTTTTTTTTTTTTTTACTAGAAACAGACACAACAGATTAAGGATGTAAAGTTGAATAGCACAGAGCATTAGTCAAAACAGACTTTTGAAATGGCACACAATAGTCCCCCAAGGTGGTTTGTTTTATCCCCTTTCAGAGCTGGGCTTCTCCCTCACTCCACCTTTCCTGTCTTAGTCAGGTTTTGTGCAGACCAACTCCCCTGGCTTGGACCAGGTAAGTTCAGCTGGAGGTGAAGCCCTCGTGAGATTATGTGAACAGAAGGGTCCACCCAGCCATGTGATAGGCTCCTTTGTAGTATCTTTTAGAGTTCACAGTTTTCACCCCAGCAGATTTTCATAAGTTCCTTCATTAAAAACTGAGATTCAACTACATTACAAAACATATTGGCAGGATGTTGGAAATTGCTATAAATAATTTATCAGTTCATCCATTCTGATTTCTTCCAAATACTATCTTTGTTATTTTTAGCACAAAAGAAATCATATCTAACTATTGATTTCAGTAGAGATGGAGTAAAAATGGGACCAAATATAGTACTTAACCAAATTAAAAGAAAATATGTTAATTATCTTTGTATCACTCTGTTGATGAATTATAGACAATATATGATAGGGCTCAGTGCTGTGGGCCATGTACTTAACAGGAAAATGTCATTTGAATTAGGGGAAAGCAGACCAATGAAGCCCTGAGGATGAGAAAATGTTTTCTCTATCCCAAGGCTGTATTGGCTAAAATAGATAATCCCTAAATTATCTCATTCATTCAACCAGTATGAAGCGAGTCCCTCTTATGAAGTGAGTATAATATAAAATAAGTGAGTCAAGTTCTTCTTCATATAGACTTCTCAGTCTGGAAGACATGGCTGAAGAAATTGGTTGCTTGAAATGTGAATTGCATAGTCCCATGAGGATGTTATAATCAATGTAAGAAAGTTTAGATCACAGCAAAACCTCTCAGTCTAGAATTCTCAGAGCTCTTTGGAAGCCACACACTACAAACAACTTTGTTTCCACAGGAAAGGGAATTCCTTGTTTCAGCTCAGGACAAAAGCATGACGCACCACTGTTGTTGTACCCCATCCATGAACTCCTTTCTCTTGATTGATGGAGTTTCTTCCCAGGAAATTCCTCACTGTCTCCTACAAAGAGATCATCAATAGCCTGTACTGAATTTGTGGTGGTATACAGCTGAAGTCCCTGTCCTAGGACCCTTGCCAAATATGAACTGTTCATGAGTTGGTGTTTATAAGTCAGGGACTTTCTTTACACAATATTTCATATTGAATAATGATGTTCAAAGCATAAATTGTATTAGAAATGTTTTGATTGTTAATATATAGTCATGTTACAAATGCTCCAGAGCACAACTTTATGAAGGTGTTCTGGTTTTCTGTTCTTCCAACTATATCTCTCAAAATCCTACTCAAGAGGATAGAATAGGTCATTCTGGGGACAGTTGGGAGGGATTGAAAGATAGAGAGTGCTTCTCGAATGTCATAAATTGTGACAGGGAGATAGGAAGGGTGCCAAGCTGAAACTGCTGAAGTAATTTACCACCTAGTAATACAACTGACTGACATTAAGGGCAACTCTGAGGATTTGTGTAGGTACAGTTCTTTAGTACCAATCATCACAATAACTAACATTGCCACAGTGCTTACAAGCTAATGAAATACTAGCACATCTCATTTAATCCTCATAATAACCCAGTGAAGTGACTTCTTATTATTATTCTCAGTTGACAGATGAAAAATTGAGGCTTAGAAAGACTAAGCAATTTGTCCCAGATTTTCCCAAGAAGGAAGGAAAGCTAAGATCCAAACCCAGGTTTTCTAAGTTTAAATCCCATTTACATGCACTGCCTCAGTGTTCACTCATGGATATTCACCCCACAGTCTTCATCAAGGGTCTACTGCTGAAGGCATATCACTGTCCTAGATCTTTGGGTAGAGATGTATAAAGATGAATATCCTTGGGGAATTTTTTTTTTAACTTTTTATTTTGAAAAATTACAGATTCGTGGGAAGTTGCAAAAAAAGAAAAAACATAGCCCAGGGAACTTTTGCTCAAACTGACAAAATAAAGCTCACCCATCCATGTCGAGGGGACGTCCCAGGTGGCTCAATGGTAAAGAATCTGCCTGCCAATGTAGGAGAAGTGAACTCAATCCCTGGGTCAGGATGATCCCCTGGAATAAAAAATGGCAACCCACTCTAGTATCCTTGCCTGGGAAATTTCATGGAGAGAGGAGCCTGGAGGGTTGCAGTCTATGGGGTCACATAGAGTTGGACATGGCTGAGCAACTGAGCACATACACGTGTACATAGGTGTCTAAGGTACAGTGCAGGATGTATTCTTATTCTATGTTAATCAATGACTCTGGGAGATTTTATTGGGGGTGATCACAGTTGGGTAAACAGGCAAGTCTTCTGGGAAGAAGTGGCATTTGGAATGACCTAGCAAAGATGTATGATTTTTACAAGCTGCCAAGACACAGATGTGGGAAGTGAAAAGCATTCCAGAGGCAGACACTAACTAGGGTGAAGGTGCAGAGATGGGAAAGTGTAGAGCAGGTTTAAAAAACAACAAATGTCCAAGGGGGAGGAAAAAATTTATTTTTTTAAAAATAAGTTCAAGTTCCAGGCTATTCTCTATGGTGCATTCTGTTTAAACGTCAACATGAATGGAGAGACATGGGCTTAGCTCCTTTTTTTGGACATCCACAGGATGGGCCCAGAACTGTCAGGGTGAAGAAAGTCATAGCTTTTTATTTCTCTGGTGAAATAATCCAAAAGAACTTTTTATTTGTAGAGTGATGAAGGCATTCTCAAAGTTTTCCTGAGAAAAGTAATGCAGTAAGACCAAATAGATACTTAGAAAACTAAGAGAAAAATGGGCCTCCAGAAGGGTGGGTTTCCATTTCCTATTTCAAACAAGTGTATTTTTCTCTTGACTTATCTCAGCCTTGTTGTAAACAGATTTAAATTTTTATAATAATTTATACAATTCAGCAAGATAAATTAAAAATAAAAAAGTTGAGCAAAGAATATTTATTATAAGGACTATACAGGTTTTTTTTTTCTGTTGCTTAGAATTCTAAGAGCAGTTACATGACACGTTTCTCTCTAGTCTCAATATCCATTTTTTGTTCTTTGTTTGAAAAAGTTGGTTTGTTGTTTTGCTTTCATGTATTAAATATATACTGGATCTTGTAGCTGGCAGTGTTTCCCTCTTTTCATTGGCTGCTAGAAATTGTAAAGCCAAATTTGTGCCTCACGTTTTAGAAACACATAAAAGTTTCATGGCTCATATTTGTGCATCTTCTGGCTCTGTAGTCATGACAAATATTTCTCTCTCTGATTAATCTAAACTTAAGAAATAACAGAAACGGTTCTAACTTACTTTTGAAGTTTTTCCCTTAAGAAAATTTGTAAGAGTGTTTTCAAGCAGGACAAATATAATTTCACTAAAAAAATAGAATTTGGACTTTTCCTCTATGAAAAGCTCTGCATGAATCAGAAAATGGCAAATTTCATTGTGTCCCTTTATAAAAAGAATCAATCTTNTGTGCACTGAGTGGTGCCTTGTAGTTGAATAAGACAAGAGCCACGGTATTCCTCCTACTTAGGAATATTGATATACAACCTCATTCTAGTATTCAGATATTAGCCTACTGGAGAGGGGCCCAAAACAAACCATTGTGAGTGCACTTGTACGCCGGGATTTAATTCCATATTGGAATTCTCTTGTAAAGCATCTTGTTTTCAGTAAGAAGTTAGATCTAATATAATCAGATGAATTCAGGAGTAATGGGGAGATGGCAGCGGGCCAGGAGGTGACAAAGAGAAAGAAGGAGAGGAAGGGAATGTCACATACTTTCACATCCCAGAGTTCACATCATTTTACTCTACTTCTGTGATTTAAGTACAGGGCTAAGAGTAAAATTTCCCCACAATCATCAATAATATTATAACACTATATTTCTACACCTGCCTATGTTTTGCTAAACAAAGTTGTCTTTTATGTTTAACAATTTCTGCATAAACATGCTTTACTAATAAAACCAGTATCACTTTGGCTTCATACGTGTCCATCCTTTCTCAACCTTTTCCCTTTAAATCATTCATGATTTTAGTAGGAACAAAAGAAAATAAATAAATTTGGGGTTTGTAAATGGCTCTAATACAATTTTAATACATAGTCCAAAAAATTACAAAAGAATCCTATTATTTAAATAATTGCTTTTACGGTTTTATAACATATTGAGGTAATACAGTTTTTCAAGATTGGGGTAACAGTGTCTATGAATGAAACGTTTTAACTTAGGAGGAGTTTGGAATTATTAACTTGTAATTACTAAACAAGATTTATAGCTATAAGATATACTTAGAGATATCTGTCCTGAGTTGCCCTGTTCTCATTAGCCATGTATAATATACTATAAATCACTCTTTAGAAATTAATCAGATACTCAGGTTTCTCCCAAAAAGCTGCCTGAGGCAAACAATTAGAATGATGTGTTTTTTCCAAAGTCAATCAATCCATGTTGTAAACAACATCTTATTATTTCCTTTATACAGACAGAATCTCTGCTACAATGAATTTGTAACAAAAGAATAACAGGAATACATCGTTTTGGTCTCTCTTTTTAATAAGGAAATCAATCAAACATTTATTGAAACACTGGAATCAAGAAACAAGATCAACAAATATTTATTGAACCCAGTAACTTTTAAGAAGGCCCCTATCCTCAAGGGTCTTATCAATTAGTACCCACTTTCATTGCATTCAATGCATTGAGAAGTTCATAAGACATGTAAGATGTAACCCTATTTTTTAAAAGCAAATAATCTGGTTGGGAAGATCAAACCAACAAACATGGGACTATAATCAAGAAAAATAAGCTGGGTACTGTGCAGCTTTGGGATGCTCTGGAGTGGACTATCACTCTTGGTGAGTTGTAAAAAATTAGTCTAGAAACATAGGGTGTGGAGTTGGCTTATAGAATATCTTAAAAGTTAAAAACATATGCTTATTAGCAATAGGAAGCCACTGTGGCTTCCTGAGTAGGGAATGACACAATGTAATAGTACTTAAGGAAGATTTTTACAACTTTATTTCTTCCCTCCTCTCACTAATTTGGGAGCTAAGTAATAGCATAAATTGCGTATCTCAAAAATTGTCACTGATCTAACTAATGGACTGTGAAATGTAAAACATCATTCCTGCTTCCTGCCTTCAAATAGTGCAGGATTTTACACGTTAGAGTCATTTACCAATGGTTAAGCCAATGGTCATGGGATTAAAGTCTAAATAAAATAGGCATGCAGTGATTTTAGACCTCACACAGATAAACTTTAATCTACTGAAGATGGCTGTAACTAGCAATAGCAGCCCCCAATAAGAAAACTGCTGTTTCTGTAATCAGAGTGTTTTAAAAAGAAGTTGATAAATACATAAAGGTACATCAACCCTTTCTAACTCCAGTGCCCTTGGCAGGCATCATTAATTGATCACAGAGTTTTACTTGCTGTGTTCTGATAGGCCTTATAATATTTCTCAAAATCTCTATAGGGACTTAATACCACTTACAGCTGGGCTTGGAGATACAAGCCCTGTTACCCTGCACTAGCAGGCAACTTTGCCTAAGATAATGCCAATAAATTCACCTCATTAGCTTTGCCCACTGACTACAATGCCATTTTTTAAAAGCCACAATATCATTATATCCTTTGGTTTGTTGTTTAACACTAGAAGAAAGAGCTGGGTGGTTCTCAAAATGTTCTTATATTTAAAAGCAGTCTAATATATAGAAAAATTGGTTATCTAGTGCAGTTCATAGTTCAAGTAAACAAGCAAAAGAAATCCAAATGCACCTCATTGGAGAATTCTGGAATGGAGTCTGAGTGACAAGGAGACCACAGCCAAGACCCATTTTATCCATACAGCTTCTGCTGAATAGAAATAGAAAAGCATAAAATGCTTTTATGATCAAGAGGATGTTCTGAAGATGATGATGATAGTCCAGAATTATTGAGTGTTTTACCATATACTAATTACTCACCTAATGAAGCACAAGCTAGAATTAAGATTGCAGGGAGAAATATCAATATATACAGATGACACCATCTTTATGACAGAAAGTAAAGAGGAACTAAAGAGCCTCTTGATGAAAGTGGAAGAGGAGAGTAAAAAAGCTGGCTTAAAACTCAACATTCAGAAAACGAAGATCATGGCATCCAGTCCCATCACTCCATGGGGAATAGATGGGGAAACAGTCATAACAGTGACGGACTTTATTTTCTTGGGCTCCAAAATCACTGCAGATGGTGACTGGAGCCATGAAATTAAAAGACACTTGCTCCTTGGAAGAAAAGCTATGACAAATATAGACAGCATATTAAAAAGCAGAGACATTACTTTGCCAACAAAGGTCCTTCTAGTCAAGCTATGGTTTTTCCAGTAGTATGGAAATGTATGGATGTAAGAGTTGGACCATAAAGAAAGTTGAGTGCTGAAAAATAGATGCTTTTGAACTGTGGTGTTAGAGAAGACTCTTGAAAATCGCTTGGATTGAAAGGAGATCCAACCTGTCCATCCTAAAGGAAATCAGTCCTGAATATTCACTGGAAGGACTGATGCTAAAGCTGAAACTCCAACTTTGGCCACCTGATGTGAAGAGCTGACTCATTAGAAATGACCCTGATGCTGGGAAAGACTGAAGGCGGGAGAAAGGGATGACAAATTAGATGGTTGGATGGCATCACTGACTCAATGGACACGAGTTTGAGCAAGCTCCAAGAGATGGCAAAGGACAGGGAAGCCAGGTGTGCTTCAGTCCATGGGGTCACAAAGACTCAGACACGACTGAGTGAGTGACCTGAACTGAGTTTTTATCTCAACATTATCTCATGTCATCTTCAAGGCATTTCTGAGCTAGATAAGTCTGGAAGCCTGCCCTACCTCCTTTCCTGATCTATTAAGTCAATAAATTCTCCCACTGTTTTAAACAGTTTAAGTTTTCTGTTATTTGAAACATAAAAACCTAATTTATATACTCTGCCATTTTAGATTTTATACACCTTTCTTTTCCTTAGCTTTGATCTTCGTGTCTCCATGATGCTGTTTTCTTATTCCTTCTCCAGCACTGCTTTAAGCATTATGTAAGACAGAGATAAATGTCTTAAGTTCCTGCTACTCATTTACCCTCACTACACAATTGCTACTAAGTCCCTTACTAGTCCTCTTCTTTGCCTGCCACTTTCTCTTCCCACTAGAACTGAACCACCAGATATACAAGTACTTTTACCTCCTGGTAAAAAAGAGCTATTAAAGACCCTTCAGTGCAGTTCAGTTCATTTCAGTCGCTCAGTCGTGTC
>SJYV01018739.1:724696-746430 GCA_006410875.1 Neotragus pygmaeus | reverse complement strand
CTGCAGTGATTTTGAAGCCCCCAAAATAAAGTCTGACACTGTTTCCACTGTTTCTCCATCTATTTCCCATGAAGTGATGGGACTAGATGCCATGATCTTCGTTTTCTGAATGTTGAGCTTTAAGCCAACTATCTCACTCTCCTCTTTTACTTTCATCAACAGACTTTTTAGTTCCTCTTCACTTTCTCCCATAAGAGTGGTGTCATCTGCATATCTGAGGTTATTGATATTTCTCCCAGCAATCTTGATTCCAGCTTGTGTTTCTTCCAGTCCAGAGTTTCTCTGCATATAAGTTAAATAAGCAGGGTGACAATATACAGCCTTGATGTACTCCTTTTCTATTTGGAACCAGTCTGTCGTTCCATGTCCAGTTCTAAATGTTGCTTCCAAATTCAGGCTTAAATTGAAGAAAGTAGGGAGAAACGCTAGGCCACTTAAAGCAAAAAGTGAAAGTGAAGTCGCTCAGTCGTGTCCGACTCTTTGTGACCCGTGGACTGTAGCCCACCAAGCTCCTCCATCCATGGGATTCTCCAGGCAAGAATACTGGAGTGGGTTGCCATTTCTTTCTCCAGGGGATCTTCCCAACCCAGGGATCGAACCAGGTCTCCCACATTGCAAGCAGACGCTTTAACCTCTGCACCTAAATCAAATTCCTTATGATTAAACAGTGAAGGTGACGAGTAGATTCAAGGGCTCAGATCTTGCAGACAGAGTCCCTGAAGAACTATGGACAGAGGTTCATAACATTGTATAGGAGGTATTGACCAAAACCATCCCAAAGAAAATCTAAAAGAAGCAAAAAGCAATGGAGAAAGGGGAAGATATACCCAAGTGAATGCAGAGTTCCAGAGAATGGCAAGAAGAGATAAGAAGGCCTTCTTCAATGAGCAATGCAAAGTAAGGAAAACAATAGAATGGGAAAGAGTGGAGACTTCTTCTAGAAAATTAGAGATATCAAAAGAACATTCCATGCAGGAATGGGCATGATAAAGGACAGAAGTGGTAAGGACCTAACTGAGGCAGAAGAGATTAAGAAAAGGTGGCAAGAATACAGAGAAAAACTATTCAAAAAAGGTCTTAATGATTTGGTGTGGTCATTAACTTTCAGACACCCTGGAGTGTGAAGTTAACTGGGCCTTGGAAAGCATTACTAAAAATGAAGCTAGTGGAGGTGATGGAATTCCACCTGAGCTATTTCAAATCCTGAAGATGATGCTGTTAAAGTGCTGCATTCAATATGCCAGCGAATTTGGAAAACTTAGTAGTGACCACAGGATTGGAAAAGGTCAGTTTGCATTCCAATCCCAAAGAAGGACAGTGCCAAAGAATGTTCAGACAATTGAGCTCATTTCACACGCTAGCAAGATTATGCTCAAAATCCTTCAAGCTAAGCTTCAGCAGTATGTGAACCGAAAACTTCCAGATGTACAAACTGGGTTTAGAAAAGGCAGAAGAACCAGATACCAAATTGCCAACATTCATTGGATCATAGAGAAAGCAAGGGAGTTCCAGAAAAATATCTACTTCTGTTTCATTGACTACAGTAAAGCCTTTGACTGTGTGGATCACAACAAATTGGAAAATTATTAAAGAGACGGAAATACCAGACCACCTCACCTGTCTCCTGATAAACCTGTACAGGGCAAGAAGCAACAGTTAGAACCTTACATGGAACAACTGACTGGTTCAAAATTGGGAAAGGAGTATGACAAGGCTATATATTATCACACTGTTTATTTAATTTACATGCACAGTGAGTGAGTGAAAGTCACTCAGTTGTGTCCAACCCTTTGAGACCCCATGGACTATACAGTCCATGGAATTCTCCAGGCCAGAATACTGGAGTGGGTAGCCGTTCCCTTTTCCAGGGGATCTTCCCAGCCCAGGGATCAAACTCAGGTCTCTCGCATTGCACGTGGACTTTTTTTTTACAAGCTGAGCTACCAGGGACGCCCATATGCAGAGTACATCATGTGAAGTGCCAGGCTGGATGACTCATAACCTGGAATCAAGATTTTTGGGAGAAATATCAACAGCCTCAGATATACAGATGATTTCATTATAATGGCAGAATGTGAAGAGGAACTAAATAACCTCTTGATGAAGATGAAAGAGGAGAGTAAAAAAGCTGACTTAAAACTCAACATTCAAAAAACTAAGATCTTGGCATTTGGTCCTATCACTTCATGGCAAATAGAAGAGGGAAAATTAGATGCAAAGACAGATTTCATTTTCTTGGACTAATCACTGTGAATGGTAACTGCAGCAATGAAACTAAAAGATGCATGCTTCTTGGAAGGAAAGCTATGAACAACCTAGACAGCATATTAAAAAACAGAGATGTTACTTTGCCAACAAAAGGTCTGTATAGTCAAAGCTATGGTTTTTCCAGTAGTCATGTACAGATGTGAGAGTTGGACCATAAAGAAGGCTGAGCACCTGAGAATTGATGTTTTTGAACTGTGGTGCTGGAGAAGACTCTTGAGAGTCCCTTGGACAGCAAGGAGATCAAACCAGTCAACTCTAAAGGAATTCAACCTTGAATATTTCTTAGAAGGACTGATGCTGAAGCTGAAGCTCCAGTATTTCGGCCACCCGATAAGAAGAGCCAACTGATTGGAAAAGACTCTGATGGTGGGAAAGATTGAGGGCAGGAGAAGAAGGGGACAACAGAGGATGAGATGGTTTGGTAGCATCATCAACGCAATGGACATGAATTTGAACAAACTTCAGGAGACAGTGAAGGACAGGGAGGCCTGGCATCCTGCAGTCCATAGGGTAGCGAAGAATCGGACACAAGTTAGTGACCAACAACATAGCTTTACAAGAAACTGCCTTTTGAAAGGCTTGATGGGTGCATCAGCTTCCTCTCAATACCCTTTGTGCACTTTTATTCTGGCTGCTCTAGATAGAATTCTAGGTGCATTTCAAAAGCATTTAGATATTTTTCATCCTTTGGTTCTTTCATTCACTATCTGTTCATATTTTGTCTCATCACAGTAGAACAAGGTGAAGATACAGAGGAAACCACAGTGGACTTCCAGCAGGTTAGACAGCCTCTTGTAGGAACTCAGAGGCAATAAACTAGATGAGACTACCAAAGAAAAGCCCTGGGCTGTCAATGCATCTGTGCAAGAAATAACAACTGTGAGGTTCTGTGCTCCGAAGAAAGACAGCAGAAAAATCCACATTCGTTTTTTCCCCCGTTCACTTAGGGAGATGAGAGCATGTGAAATTAGACAGTTAATAGTAGAAACTGAATCCAGGAGGTATGCAAGACAGAAAAACAGTTAAACAGAATATCAAACATTTTTTGCCACAGCTTTGAAAATATAGATGGAAGAGCCTTTACCAAAAAACTTCCTTCTAATTACTTCAGGGGCCAAAGTGGGATTGAAACAAGTAAAGACTACAGAATATTTTCACCAATCTCTTGTTTCCAGAGCTGATACTTCCAGAACAATGTTGAANAGATGGAAGAGCCTTTACCAAAAAACTTCCTTCTAATTACTTCAGGGGCCAAAGTGGGATTGAAACAAGTAAAGACTACAGAATATTTTCACCAATCTCTTGTTTCCAGAGGAAAGACCAAAGAAATCAACTGTTCACCTAGAGAAGTGTTATCACCAAACTTATTTGTTTGTCTATTTATTTAGTTGTTGCTGTCTGCTTTATCACTTATATAATGTTAACATTCTTTCAAAATGGGCAGATGGACCTCATTCAAGTTCTGACAGTAACTCTTTGTTAGTGGTACAAATGGCTTCAGAGGTATTTAATTACCATTAGTAGTCATTCGTTTGCTCCTAGCTGGTGACATTTGGAATAGTAAGCAGGCAGCATTCTTTGTGTCCAGTGAGTTCATAGAAAGTTAAACCTACTTTTGACAACAGACTCAAGCTTAGCTACCATTAACTCCTCTTCAGTTACTGGATGATGTGTTTGAACAGTATGAATGATTAATGAAGGCTAAATGGCTCAGTTTTTATCTTAAAACCTTTTTGTTAACTTCTAGGGAGCTGAGTGACTGCAAGGTGAGTTCAGCTCAAGCAAGTATTCATGCAATCTGTTGCTTGTACTTTGGGGAAAAAAAACTCCATTAATTTATCAACTATTTATTTTTAAGAGATATAATAAATTAGAAACTTTAATCCTGATGCCTTTTCCCTTTCACAGATCACCAGGGACCGTGCTTTTTTGCCAGCTTGACATCAGAAAGTGAAGTCTGCTTGTATGTCGAAGTGTATGATTGCTTCCTCTCAAGGAAACCAAAATAAGATGTTGTCACCTGGTAGCAATCCATCACAAAGCTCCTAAAAGCAGCCTATGAATTTTCTTGCAATAAATTCCAGGATTGTTCTTAGGGAAAGGGCACCAGATTATTCATTAAATTGAGAAAACCCTTATGTCTGGCTTCTTGTTAGCAATGGGTAGATGTGTAAAGATGTGTAAAGATGCACAGGGCATTTGCTGGTTGATATGTAAGAGGCATCCCTACTATCAACTCCTCCAGAAATATCTTATACAAAAGAGATTATAGAAGAGGCCAGGTAAGGCTGAAAGCTAGAAAGAGGCAGAGATTGAGAATGTGTACAGGGACTGAAAAAGTGAAGATGACAACTGACTCCAAGAAAGGGAAGCACACAGGACAAAGAAGCAAGATTTGTGAGGAGATAGGCAGTCTGGGGACATAGCATAAGCATGTCTTTACTTACATACCTTTAAGCAGATCTTTAAATTTTACTTCAGGGGTTCCTTTGGCTATGCCTTAAATTTCCTCTTCTTCACTTTGGTAACTTAATAACACTTACGGCATCACTTATAATATACTAGATCACCCAAACAACCCAGAACTTGAGATTCATTAATAAGTGATACAGATGCATCTATCCAATGACCTTTGATTAAAAAAATATGTTATTCCTTGTTTGATGGTCTATTGGGCATGTATTCCTTTACCAGCTTCCAAATAAAATACCTTGGGGTATTTTAAATTAATTAGATATCATTTATTTAGGGGATGTGCTTTGTCCATCATTTTTGTCCATTATATATTCATACAGCCTGGGCATTTATTCCCAAAGAGAAGAAAGTAAAGTAAATTTGAACCAGTGTTTTCGAAAGAATTCACAGGCCTATTTCATTCAGTTATTGAGCCAACAACCATTTTATTGGGCACTTATTAATTTGCTAGACAATGTGCCAGGCATTTGGACTACAGACACGTTTGATATCCAGCTTTTCCCACAAGGATCTCGCTATTTGGAGAAACAGACATGTAAGGGTAACAGCAATGGAAAATGTGCTATGGGCGAACAGAGGAAGGATTCTTTTTTTTTTTTAAGCCAGCCTGGAATGTGGATTTCAGGTTTAGAGAAGGCTTCCAAGAGAAAGCAATATTGAACTGGATCATATAGTATAACCCACCCTAAGCTGTGTGTCACAGCTTCTGGGACTTCCTGGGTTGCACCCATTTACCTAGAAATCAGCCTTTCCTGGAGGATCTAGAGTCCCCTGTTGTGTAGCTGACATGGGAAAGGGTCATCAAAGGAAACCAGGAACCACCATCATGTATTATTAACATCTACAAGCTTTGCTCAAGATTGATACCATGTCTTCCATATTGCAGGCAGACACTTTACCCTCTGTACCACCAGGGAAGCCCAAAGTCATGCCTAGGACCCCAAGAAACCCTATTCTGATGTCAGGCTATCTTTAAATACCAAGCATAATAGCAGTGGAAACTAGTAACAGATACATGAGTAGGATACAAGCAAGATAGGAAGGAAGGAGAGAGGGAGGGAGGGAAGAATAAAAGACTGAAGTAAAAAAAAAAAATCTATTTGGATGGACTGAAGTGAAAGTGAAAACCATCCGGATGATCAAAAATATCAATCTTGAGCAAAGCTTGTAGATGTTAATAATGCTTGACACTGCTCAGAGCATGCAGACAGCATCCAGGAACAGCACATTGTAAATGTGTGGTCAGTTAGAAAGAGGATTCTGCAGAACCAGCAAATCATATAAATTCTGATGAAGGCATGATTAGCCTTCAGTGTGGGAATCTTCACCCCGAGTGGATTTGTGGCCGACTGGGACAGCTCATAAGGTAAGCTGGAGGGAAGGAATTCCCTGGGGTCAATCCTCTTAAACCGAGCCCTACACAACAACTAAAAGGGACGTCTAGATACCACCCAGACCCTGTTCTTGTCTCCAGGCAGACTCTTCACAGGTCATTCTGGGCCAAGAAATCCCACCCTGTTCACCACCGCCCAGGGAAGGAGGCAGCCAAGCGCCTGCATGTAGTCGGCTGTGCTAAACAGCACTTTCTGGCTTCCTGTTGCATCACTGAGCTGAATGGAGCAAGTCATCTTAATTCTGGCTCCTCTCAGGCTCATTTGGCTCAAATGGCCAGCCACAAAGGCTGCTGATTGGAATGTATCAAGTTTGGGGGTAGATGTGGGTGGGAGAGTGGTGATGTCAAACAGCAATGGGCTTCCCCCCTACACCCCAACAGCCACTAACCGCCTATGTAGGCAGGCAGGAGGGAAAAGAACAAGATGGGGTAAATCGGTGAAGTGGTGGGAGTGGGGAGGGTGTGGGGGCCACCCAGAAAGCCAAAAAAGACACACCCATCCCAGCACATTGATGACCTCTGGACAATTCTGCTTTTGGCAGACACCTTTGTCTCAATGGCTTCTTCTATTAAGACCTCAGCATCAGCTCTTAAAACAACAGATGATGTCACCAGAAAGGAGAAACCTCTTTAAAATCAAAGGAGGGCTAAATGTGGATGCAAAAGTTTGCCCAATACTATTCACTTTAGCTTGGGGTCAGATGACGAAAAGGAAAAAATTCTGGTAGGAACAAGTGAATGAGTGATAACTGGAATGGGTCAGTGCTCAGAAATCCTACGAGTGAAACAGGTGATGAGCCTCAGGAAAGAAGAGCTCTATGATCTGGGCAAGCACACCATGGAATGTGCAGACAGGAAGGGATAGTGAGACGTGTTTCTGGCTTGGCCAACTTTTACTCCTTTCGACAAGGTTGGACCCATTCCAAAAGGATGCTACCTTATGTTAAGAGATCTAAAGGACCAAAGAGAATACATTCATCAGAGGCTATCCCAAACAAAGGATTCCCTCTGCCCTAAGTCCCTTAAGCTTCTCAGAAGAAAGGTGTCATTAGAGGTGAAACCTGCAGTTGGATTAAGCCCTTGGCCCAGCACAGTCACTGTAAACATACTCATCACTTTCCTGTCTGACTGGCCTCTGCTATTTTCTTTGAGAGCCTTATTTCCTCACATGTTTTGAACAATTTCAGCTTGCCTAAAATCTCTCTTAGACAACAGTGTTTTTATTTCATTTGTAATTCAATCTCAGTTATGTTGAAAGGACATAGAATTTGGATCTGGGAATCGATTTTGGCCTGCAAAACTAAAAGCAGACTAAGCAAAAAGGAAAATATATGATTCCACATAACAAGAAGGCCGGAGCTAGGGCCATCTTAGATCGTGAATCCAGCAATTCAAATGCACAATTATCGACCCAGGTACTTCACAGCTTTCCCCCCTCTTAATGTCAGCAGGTCAATTGTAGCCCTCTTGGTTACAAATTGCAACAGTTTCCAAGGGTCAAAGTCTCTCTTCTGTGGCCCCATTTTTATAAGTAAGAAGAATATTCCCAGAAGCCTCCAGAGCAGACCGGTCCTCATGTTCCATTGACCAGGGATGGGTCACTGTAAACCATAGATCAATCACTGGCAAGAGGTCACTAGACACGTCAAGATTTACTGTGTGGGGTTGATAAGGAGTCCAGGTGCTATGGACACACAGAGTTGCTCAATACCTTTGTCTTGTGAGCAAAGAGTGGCCATGGATATTGCGTGGGACATCGACAATGTCCACCATAATATCTGAAGTCACACAGTACTGGGTTTGAATCCAGGCTCACCATTTACAAACACAGACAACATCACCTCTTGAAATATTATTATCCTCACTTAGAAAATAGGGCTGAAAATATCTTCTGCAAGGTGGTTGGTGAGGATTAAATTAGGCCATGTTTGTGATACAGTGCTGAGCATAGCACAGAATAGTAATTTAGTACCTGTTGTGTCTTCCTTTTCACTTTATTTTTGGAAAGCTTTCAGCATATATGTTTCCATGAAAACAAGAGGACTTTCTCATCACTACATGTCTGTGTGGTCTGTCACTCATTCTCCTGCCTCTTGTGATTCCTGGTTTCACAACACTATTAGTGCTGCTTTTAAGAGTGTCATTATTACTGGTTATTAATACTACTATTGCAATAATTGATAAATGTGTAGTACAAAGTGATATTCGCCCAAGGTTCATATCTGCTGTCCTATATGACCCTGATAATGTAGTCAGTTGGGGATGCTCCAATTAAAGGTAATGAACCAATTTATTTCCTTGTAATTTGTTATGTTTAATAAGTAAGAGCCTTCCATGCACTTTTTCCAGTGAATATACCCACACATTAATCTTGATCAGTTTCCAGCAAGTGTTTAATGAAGCCTTTGTTGACATGGTTTAAGATGTTCCTTTGCTCTATTTACCATTTGTAGAGAACCTTAAGAAAGGAAAATTCATATATTTTGTCACTACATAAGTTTCCTACTGCCCTGAGAAAGAGATAAGTATTCTGTTTGCATAACAGAACACAAAAAGGGCTAATGAGGATGCATTGGTTTAGAGTATTATTAAAATGCACATTTATTTTGTAAAATTAAAGAGAATCTCTAATCTGTGAGAGTTGTAACTGCTCTTAGGTAGGTGCTACAGAAAATATTCTGCATTAGAGCAGAGCTTATAATCTCTCTTTTTAACTTTCTTTACTATTTCTAAGCATGTTTTTGCTACCCAAAGAGAACAGTCATTACTTCTTAATCTGCCAATCATTTTTTGAGCATCTACTATGTGCTACATTGTGCTAATTGAAGTGGACAACACAAAGGTCAAGGAAGACCTGCTCCTGGTTCACGAGTGCGACAGTCCAGGTAGTAAGAGGAGACACATGCAATCAGCTTACAGATTCAGGGCAGTAACAAGTAGTGGAAGGAAACCTGGAGTGGCTTCCAACACTGTCACAGCTGTAGTGACCTTAGTCAAGCTATTTACCTTCTATGGGCCTCAGTTTCCCTCTTTTATAAAATGAACAGTTTGAACCAGAGAATGCCTTGTCACCATTGTGGTTCAGTCACCAAGTGGTGTCTGACTCTCTACGGCCGCATAGATGGCAGCTCACCAGGCCTCCCTACCCCTCACCATCTTTCGGAATTTGCCCAAGTTCATGTCCATTCATACTGCATAGGAACCTGGAATGTCAGGTCCAATGAGTCAAGGTAATTTGGATGTGGTCAAATGGAGAATCCCTAAAGCCGGGCAAACTCTAAAATTTTGTGGTTTTTCTCTCGAACTGTTCTAAAACTCACTAAAAACTAGTCAGCAAAGGTTGGCTGGGCTGAGCTAGACCTGAAGTGGTTTTGAAGGATGGAGAAGGTGGGCATGTGTGGAGGGAATCTGAGAGAGGAGAAGAGAAAACGTTCAGGGCGGCAGAATTGGGAGGAACAAGTAATGGCTTTGTGGTCATTGTGTTATCCTGGCTGGAATGAAGGGATGTAGTGGATGTTCACTGTAGGGAACTCAGCTGAACTATAAGCATGGAGCCAGTTAGCCTTGATGTTGCCACTATACAGAAGGTGTCTCCCTCTCGTCTCCTTTTTGATTTTCGTCCATTTTCTCTTCCTCCTTTTCTTTCTCTCCTATGTCTTCCTCTTTTACTTCCTTTCTTACCTTAATATTTTTCCTCCAACTTCCCTTTTCTTCTCCATGCTTTCTTCCTTTTATTGGGATGGTGTTAGTTTTTACAAAACACTTTGTCCTACATGATACTTAATCAGAAAATAATGTAAAAAAAAAAAAAAGGCATACCATTCAGACTCTGGAGCTAGAGAACCCAGGTTTGAATCCTGGGTTATGCCATTTATCAGCTATATTGTCTTGAATTTGCTAGGCTTCCCAGGTGGCTCAGTGATAAAGAATCTTCATGCCAATGCAGGAGACACAGGAGATGTGGGTTCAATCCCTGGGTTGGGAAGATGCCCTGGATAGGAAATGGCAACCCACTCCAGTATTCTTGACTGGGAAGTTCCATGGTCAGAGGAGCCTGGTAAGCTGCAATCCATGGGGTGACAGAGTTGGACCTGACTGAGTGCACACACAAAATGGCCTTGGATAAGTCCCTAAATCCCCGTTCTTTAATCTCCTATCTTGCAAATGAGGATAATAATGAAACCTAACTCATAAAGTTGTTATAATAATCAAATGAATAACTAAAGCACTTACAACAGTGGAGGGCACCTGGGAGGTTCTATGTATGTTAATTATTATTTGGAAAAGACTGATCAGGTCATTTTCGGTTCTGCCTGTGAGAGTCATATGGTGAATGTTTTTCTAAGCTTTTGTCCCTAACATCCATATTGTGACCTACTGACAAATTTTACTTGAGAAAGTTGGAACACCATCTGAGCTAATCATTTAAATGTGCTAACTAAAATTTCAAGAACGTTTTGAAGTCTTCTGAGTAAGGCCACAGCCTGAAGTTGCAGCCATTTTAATTAGTTTCACCTTCTCTGCCCCGTGATCCAGAAATCTCTAATTGTACCCTGGCAGCCTCCTGCTCCCTGTCACAGATCTGACTTTACCTGCTACTATTTAAATTTTATGAATCATTCTCCCTCTGTTTGAACTCCTGAAACCTCTGAAACTAAGTGAATAATTATCAGGATGCAATTGTCACAGTTTCTAAAATATGCTGTAAAAAGATTTTTTCTTTTCCTATGAACCTTTTTTCCTCAGTTGTCTCCAATTTACAGTCATGATCATGAAGAAAATGTCAGCTATTCCTCCAATGAACAGAGAAGAAGATTCTCAGAATCAAGAAGCCTGACACCCAGCAAGGATACCCCTCCTCCTTCAAAAGGTGGTAGGAGTGTGCCATGGCAACCCCTTCTGGGCACTAAAAGTAATGCTTGCCTTAGTGCTCTCCTACATACAGTGACTCAGTGGGAGTCTCTGGCATGGAAGTCAATGGGAAGATATCTAGTACCAGGAGTCCCCAGTAACACAGTCAGGCTGTTCCTCAATGCAAATAAGTGAGATTATTATAACACTCTTAGGTGATAGACTCTTTCTAGTTGGGCAAATATTAAGGCCTAATCCTAAAGGCTATAGAGCCATTAGACTGAATAGTCAAAAAAAAAAGAGAATTCAGGACACATGTATCCAAAGGATCATTTTACAACAGGAACAGATCAGTCTTAATCATTTGTAATTTTATCTTCCATTTATATACCCTTACACTGCATCTTTACTTTCAAAATTTTTTCTTCTAATATCTATATTCAAAAATATAAGAAGCCCTTCTTATGTGTTAGGCTTTCTCATTTCCTTTATAGCATCAGCTCCTCCTCTTCTTCCTACTCTTTAAATATTGATGTTTCCCAAGGAGTTTCATCTTCAATGCACTGTTCTCCTCAGTCTTAAAGCTCTCCTGTGAAAGATCTCATCCATGCAATTGAGGCTTTACCCACTACATTTTCAAGACTTCCTGAAACTGATATTCTTAAGTTCTATACTCACATTAACAGCTGTCTTTTAAACATCATCTCTTCCACATCCCACAAGTTAATATTTCCCAAAGATGACCTGCTACCTTCTTCCTGACACCTGCTCTTTTCCTCATAATCCTGAAGTTGATTGATGTCTTTTATTTCTATCTAGAAATTCAAATTACAAATTTTGTGGCAATCCCTGCTCTGCCTACTGCCTTGGTAAGCACCAAATCCCATCGAACTCCTAGTTGTCTCTTGAAGATAGCACTGCCCCTGACCCTCACACCCCTGAGCTTCCAAGGGGCAGTGCATTCTTTGTCTGTTCACCCCTGCCTATTTATTACTCAACTCTCTCTAACTTCCCAGGGAGATGTAATGGATTCCACATAGCTATGTGTGTGTATTCATATCAGCATTTTTAAATCTCTCACTTTTAATATGAATAATTCATTCAAATATCCATTTCTCTCTCTAGGTTGGAAACTTCTTGAGGACTGAGATCACATCTCAGTCATCTTTGTATCCAAAGTGCTCTGCTGAGAGCCTGGAACATAGCAAGTTCCCATTAGATATTAGCTGCGTAAATGGATGAATGAATGAATCAATGAATGGACAAAGGGATGGATGGTTTCTACTGCCTCTTTAGTAGGAATGGAATTAACAATATAGTTTTAATTTATGACTAAGACTGGATTCTTTCTGTTACTGATGAAAAGAGATCCAACTCGAGCTGCTGCTGCTGCTAAGTCGCTTCAGTCATGTCCGAGTCTGTGCGACCCCATAGACGGCAGTCCACCAGGCTCCCCCATCCTAGCTTAAGCAAGTACTTGGTTCACACGGTTAGAAATTTGGGGATGAAGCAAGGTACAGAGACTGAAGGAGACTCAAAAGTTCTCACCAGCTGATTTTCCCTCACATGTATGCATGCTCACACTAACTCTCTTTTCTCTTCATCTTTTGTCTCTGTTTTTTTTTCCCCACTTCTCTTTCTCTTGATTATTGGCCCCATCTTTCCTACAGCTGATAAGCATTCTTATACAACTGGAGCCAGGGAGGCCAGACAGCCTCAGGATTGTATCACACCCTAATGATCTCAAGAGAAAAGACTGAGCTCAATCTTTTCCTAGAATTTATCTATAAAATCCCAGTGAAGAATTCTAGTAGACCATTCAATGTGACCAGCTCAGATAGACCAGGCCTGGACCAGTTTCTTACCCCTTAAGCCTGGAGAGGCAGAGGTCGTGTCCTTTGATTAGTAGGCCCACAGGACCACATACAATGAGGGCAAGACGACTCCTCAGAGTATAGTAATATAATTTTGTAAAGGAGGAATGGATGCTAGGAGGCAAAAGAAATAGACCTCTACCACACCTTGAAGTTTCTTTATGCATATAAGCTGTAACTTGGCACACTGAAAAATGTGATGAAGGTATCTAATTTTTAAAAGATAGCCATTTAAATACTTGCCAAATAAATTATACAAATAAAAGTAAGAAAAAGATTTAAGTGTTAGAGAACCTTTGTACATTTGAATCCAGTCCTTTGTTTTAGAATACATCTAATGTCAAGTGTCAAAATGAAGAAAATTTGTCCTGAATTTTCTTTGCTTCATCAGAAATTAAGTTGACCCAGGAATTTCACCCGGAGAAGGCAATGGCACCCCACTCCAGGACTCTTGCCTGGAAAATCCCATGGACGGAGGAGCCTGGTAGGCTGTAGTCCATGGGGTCGCTAAGAGTCGGACTTGACTGGGCGACTTCACTTTCACTTTTCAGTTTCATGCATTGGAGAAGGAAATGGCAATCCACTCCAGTGTTCTTGCCTGGAGAATCCCAGGGACAGGGGAGCCTGGTGGGCTGCTGTCTCTGGGGTCGCACAGAGTCGGACACGACTGAATCCACTTAGCAGCAGCAGCAGCAGCAGGAATTTCACCAGAGGTCTCCATCCCTGTGAATATCAGACTTGTTTTCTCACATGGTATGTTACTAAAACATCTGAAATCAAAGCTTCTTCAGAGTTCTCTCTCATGCTTTGTGATTTAAAAATCTCACCTTCAAATGCATTTCCTTGACTTACTTCTCCTCTGCTACATACTTGGTAGCCCTTCCATTTGTCTATTGTCAACAGAGCAGCGTAGTCTACTTGCCAAAACAATGGTTTTTGGAGACTCAGATTCTTGCCATTTCAAGGTGAGGAGTCCCTGGATCAAAATGGAACCACAATTTTTACTTGACATCATCCAATCAAGTGTATCAGCAGAGGACAAAGATATTTTGCTCTGAAATCAGGTCTTCATCAAGACCACAGAGCACAAGCACATCCTGCAGCCTACATCTGCACCATCTGTGACCTGGAAACCAGCCCCAAGCAGGCGGGAAGACTGGCCCTTGCCACTGCTCCTGTTGCTTGATACTTCCTTGATCTCCCCTGACATTTCTTGAAAATGGATCATACTTTCTGTTCTTGAAATGTTTGTACTTAAATCACATCTTCTAATTTAGCCCCTAAATTACTTCAGAGCAGGAAACATGCAATGTCTTTTTGTGTCTTGCACAGTGTTCATGGACCTTTAGGAAAATACTTACTGAATGAGCCGAAATCTTTTTACGTCCTTTCAATTCTGTCAGCCGACATAAGACAGGTTAAGAGCGAAACAGCTGGGGAATTTATCCAGTCTGTGTTCTTTATTCCAGAATCCTTGATCCCAGCTGACACATTCAGAGGTATAGTGGACAGTTCTCTGGAGCTCCTCCACAGCACTGAATGCTTTTACTTTGAGATCCTGACCTTCTAACACTAACAGAGCTTGGATGGTGACCTAATTGCTGGGAAGATATACCTTTGGAATGATGGGTAAGTGACAACCAATCATCATTGCAAATTCTCTGCATAATCATTCTTATGAAAAATGAGTTGTCTATATTAAACTTCTGGAATATGGGCTGAAGTGTCTCACGTAATTGTAGTTAGCCACTGGCTGGTCAACTGTGCAGATAAAGAGTATATTTGGCTATACTTCAGTAAGGTGATAAAAGGCAATGCTTATTTTCAAACTTTTTATCAATTATATCTTATCAATTCTTTTCTCAAGATATCAATAAGATTCTTCAGTTTAGACATCCTAAATTTGGTCCATTTTACCTTAATTGGACATTTTCAATATATAAGCTTACAGAAATAATTAGAATTCACATGTTTTCTTCCTAATCAGAATTTTTAAAATTACACTATATAATTACAATGTACTGCAAAAAACTGTTGAGTGGATAACCTTGTTGCATTGAAATGTTTTTGCTGTAAACAAGTCTATCCTTTAATGGAGTATTTGTCAGTGCGTGCATTCATAGTAGCACTCTCAAGGCAGGTACTCAGAAGTTAGGAAATAATTATATTTCTAAACATAATCTTTTCTAATCATACCATTTTGTTTTACTTAAAAATAACCTGGGGGTTTCTAAGACAGGCATGATTATCTTTGATCTCGGCTCTGAGCTATCATCCTTATAGAAAACGATCTGGAGTGGGTGAAACAAACAAACTCATAGCTTGACTTTCCTTTTCCTTTCCCTGAAAGTCCTCAATCTAATTACAGATAAATATGTAAGCAAGGAACTGTCTAAATTTAGCCTCTAACTTGTTAAAGAAGATAAGACAGAAAGCACCAAATTTAACACATAGTGATGTTCACCNGAAATCTGTATGCAGGTCAAAAACAACTGTTAGAATTGGAAATGAAATAACAGACTGGTTCCACATGGGAAAACGAGTACGTCAAGGCTGTATATTGTCACCCTGCTTATTTAACTTATATGCAGAGTACATCATGAGAAATGCTGGGCTAGATGAAGCACAAGCTGGATTCAAGATTTCTGGGAGAAATATCAATAATCTTAGATATGCAGATGACACCACTCATATGGCAGAAAGTGAAGAAGAGCTAAAGAGCCTCTTGATGAAAGTGAAAGAGGAGAGTGAAATAGTTTGCTTAAAACTCAGCATTCAGGAAACTAAGATCATGGCATCTGGTCCCATCACTTCACAGCAAATAGACAGGGAAACATTGGAAACATTGAGAAACTGTATTTTGGGGGGCTCCAAAATCACTGCAGATGATGACTACAGCCATGAAATTAAAAGACATTTGCTCCTTTTAGAACCAAAGTTATGACCAACATAGACAACATATTAAAAAGCAGAGACATTACATTGCCAACAAAGGTCCATCTAGTCAAAGCTATCGTTTTTCCAGTAGTCATGGATGGATGTTAGAGTTGGATTACAAAGAAAGCTTAGTGCCAAAGAACTGATGATTTTGAACTGTGCTGTTCAAGAAGACTCTTGAAAGTCCTTTGGATGGCAAGGAGATCCAACCAGTCAATCCTAAAGGAAATCAGTCTTGAATATTCATTGGAAGGGCTGATGCTGAAGCTGAAATTCCAATACTTTGGCCACCTGATGTTAAGAATTGACTCGTTGGAAAAGACCCTGATTCTGGAAAAGATTGAAGGCAGGAGGAGAAGGGGATGACAGAGGATGAGATGGTTGGATGGCATCACCAAGTCAACGGACATGAATCTGAGTAAACTCTGGGAGTTGGTGATGGACAGGGATGCCCGGAGTACTGCAATCCATGTGGTCACAAACAGTCAGATGACTGAGCAACTAAACTGAACTGAAGTTTTATTCACTTAGAATTTAATAATTATCATACTTAAAATGATAGAATTTTATTAAAGCATACCCATCTCATGATCGGCAACGTAGAAAACTGCACTCTCTCTGCGTGAATTGCCTGGCTAAGTGCAGTTGAAAAAATTGTTACTTGGAACTAGATTCCAGCAAATCCTTTCCAGTTCACTTCACTTCACATCAATTAGGAAGTTTTGGTGCTACAAGAATATGATTTTTAATATACAATTTTCATGTAACTATCATATACTGGAAATGTTAGGTTATTTAACCTCAAATCACATATTCATTGAAATAGAAATGTAATTTACTTTTATTTTTAATCTTCATTTTGGAATTTGAACTGAAATCAATTATTCAATTAAAGTAACACTTTGTATCATGTATCAAAACTATTAAAACTTTACAGTGTGTTAACCAATAATTCTACTTCTAGAAATATATTTAGGAAATGAATTATGTAGTTAAGTCTTTCTAGATGTTCATTCAGTTCGGTTCAGTTGCTCAGTCGTGTCTGACTCTTTGCGACCCCATGAACTGCAGGATGCCAGGCCTCCCTGTCCATAACCAACTCCCGGAGTTCACCCAAACTCAAGTCCATTGAGTCCGTGATGCCATCCAGCCATCTCATCCTTTGTTGTCACCTTCTTCACTTGCCCCCCATCCCTGCCAGCAACAGAGTCTTTTCCAATGAGTCAACTCTTCACACTGGGTGGCCAAAGTATTGGAGTTTCAGCTTTAGCATCAGTCCTTCCAAAGAACATCCAGGACTGATCTCCTTTAGGATGGACTGGTTGGATCTCCTTGCAGTCCAAGGGAATCTCAAGAGTCTTCTCCAACACCACAGTTCAAAAGCATCAACTTTTCAAGGCTCAGCTTTCTTCACAGTCCAACTCTCACATCCATACATAACCACAGGAAAAACCATAACCTTGACTAGATGGACCTTTGTTGGCGAAGTAATGTCTCTGCTTTTCAATATGCTATCTAGGTTGGTCATAACTTTCCTTCCAAGGAGTAAGCGTCTTTTAATTTCATGGCTGCAATCACTATCTGCAGTGATTTTGGAGCCCCCCAAAAATAAAGTCTGACACTGTTTCCACTGTTGCCCCATCTATTTCCCATGAAGTGATGGGACCAGATGCCATGATCTTCATTTTCTGAATGTTGAGCTTTAAGCCAACTTTTTCACTCTCCTCTTTCACTTTCATCAAGAGGCTTTTTAGTTCCTCTTCACTTTCTGCCATAAGGGTGGTGTCATCTGCATATCTNGGACCAGATGCCATGATCTTAGTTTTCTGAATGTTCAGCTTTAAGCCAACTTTTTCACTCTCCACTTTCACTTTCATCAAGAGGCTTTTTAGTTCCTCTTCACTTTCTGCCATAAGGGTGGTGTCATCGATCAGGATATGCATATAATTATACTCACTGTCTGGAATCACACACAAAAAAATGGAAACAAACCAAGAGTCAATTAAAAATAAATTGTGGAGCATCCACAAAGTAGGATAGTATGGAGCAGTTAAAGAAAATTGAACTGTGAACTGTAGGTTACTGTATAAAGATGCTAAGAATAAACTGCTCATCAGCATGATCTCATTTTTTTTTAATAAAAAATGAGGAGTTAGCTAGATAAATAATAGATCTTTACATGTACCAGGAGAATTTCAGAAAATTATTCAATGGTTACCAAGGGAAGAGGCCTAACAGAGTAGGACATACCAGTACACGGTTTTGAAATTTTTATATAGGTAAAAATTTTACTTCTTTTAAAAAATAGTAAGTTTCTTTTCAAGCATGTGCAGTTTTATATGGAAGGAAAAAGGAAAATAAAAAAAAAAGAAATCATAGAGTGCTAGCATGAATCAGAAACCCAACTCTTCATAAGACATCTTATCTAATCTTTATTAGCTACTCTATAAGCAGGGTTTTTCTTCATTTTGTGAATGAGAAGTGTAGGCCCCAAAAGGCTAATTTGTATGGTCACAAACTATAAGAATAGATTCAACCCAATTTTCTGAGACCCCCTTCCTCCAAGTTCTCATGTATGCATTTTACTAAATTATTTCCATGGATATGATGACATACAAAAGTAATGAGAATAATGCCAAACACAAGCAAAAAGATTCTAGCTTCTGGAATTGGAACCTGAAACCTAAGACTTGTCCCCATAGGTGAGCCCCATGACAGGTAAGGCCACCCCTTGACCTCAGATGCTAGCAAGTAATAACTGTGCTGGTGCACTTGTCCTTATAATTGGCTTTGCAAATATGCTCTTAGGATTGCTGCATGAAAAAAATAAGTAAATAAAGGTGAATCAGAATGGAGCAGATCCAAAGAACAAAATGGGAAAAAAGGATTAAAGAGAGGCAACAATGAGCATGAGCTTTGTTATATTTCAAAAATCTTCTGTTGTTCCTTTAAGGATTCTAAAATAAAAGCAAATATTTTCCTTCTTTCAAGGCTAAGGGGTAAAATGGAAAACTAATTTAATGTTGCCTTTGTATTACCTTCAAAATAAAATTAAAGTCACTCTTTTATAGAAACGGTTTGCCTTACCAAGGTTAAGAAACCACTGAACAAAATCCTATGAAGTTATTCACTTCTCTGTGATTTTTTTTCTCCTTTTTTCTACAGTTGAGAAAGCTTATTGACTTGTAAGTGACTCTTCATGCTAATATACCCAATATTTATACATCTATAAGTAATACCCACTTGCCCAGTGGCATTTCACACAGAAAAAATAGAATTTTATGTATCATTAAGCAGTTTCCAAGGCACCAGCGATTTCATGCAAAGCATTAGGGTAATGACTAGTAGCACTACTTGCTAAATAGCAGAGTGTTTGGAAATTTTTAAACTCCTGCACTGGATACACCTGGACTTCATGATTTGAGCTAAACTTTCCCTCTCCCATCCATATGGTTCAGCAAATATGAGCAACTCACAGCCTCTTCAGGATAATTTTATGTGGCACTAGTGGTAAAGAATCTGCTTGCCAATGCAGATGTAAGAGACACAGATTCAATCCCTGGGTCAGGAAGATCCCCTGGAGGAGTAAATGACAACCCACTCCAGTATTCTTGCCTGGGAAATCCCATGGACAGAGGAGCCTGGCGGGTTACAATCAATTGTGTCGCAAAGAGTCAGACATGACTGAGCATCTGACCATGTCTGAGCACTCTCTAAGGAAGAGAGTTTGGGAAAGGGAGTGGAGGTCAGAGGTTCCAGCAGTCCCGTTGGTTGTCAGCAGAGAGACCAGCTGTGACCAGAGCTGGCTGCATGTTTGCAGGACTCATTGCAAAATAAAAATGTGTTGCCTCTTGCTTGAAAAGCAAGAAATATGTGTCACTTAAGGTATTAAAACAAGGACTTCTCTGGTGGTCCAATGGTTTAGACTCTGTACTCCCAGTGCAGGGGATGTGGATTTGATCCCTGGTTGGAGAACTAAGATGCCACATGCAGCATGGTGAGGGGAAAAAAATGTATTTTTTAAAAGTGTTTTTCTTTTTTCTCTGTGGTTTCTTTCTCTTAACTTCTAATGGTTTTTTTAAATATGGTATTTAATGGTTTCTAAGCAGAAGATGACATAAAAAACTTAAATTATTGACATGAATTTTAACACTCATCTTTTTTCTCATACAATCAAGTTTTATTAAAGAGCATTTAACTCAAATGCAGATTCAAATACAGACTCGTTGAAATCACACAATTCATTTTTCATAATACATACAAGCATATGTATTTTGTTCTAGGCAGAACGTGGAAACATTGCACAGTTCAGTTCAGTCACTCAGTCGTGTCTGACTCTTTGCAACCCAATGAACTGCAGCATGCCATGCCTCCCTGTCCATCACCAACACCTGGAGTTCACCCAAACTCATGTCCATCAAGTCGGTGATGCCATCCAGCCATCTCATCCTCTATCAACCCCTTCTCCTCCTGCCCTCAATCCTTCCCAGCATCATGCTCTTTTCAAATGAGTCAACTCTTTGCATCAGGTGGCCAAAGTATTGGAGTTTCAGCTTCAACATCAGTCCCTCCAATGAACACCCAGGACTGATCTCCTTTAGGATGGACTGGTTGGATTTCCTTGCAGTTCAAGGGACTCTCAAGAGTCTTTTCCAACACCACAGTTCAAAAGCATCAATTTTTCAGTGCTCAGCTTTCTTTATAGTTCAACTCTCACATCCATACATGACTACTGGAAAAACAATAGCATTGCTAGATGGACATTTGTTGACAAAGTAATGTCTCTGCTTTTTGTTGTTGTTGTTGTTGTTATAAACCATATATTTTATCATTTGGCATCAATAAATACAAAACTAACTTCTTAGTCCCACAGGTTGTCATAGACTGGTGACTATGCAACATCAAGGTGATGGCCAATGGAGTTCCCGGTGAAGACATTCTTGACTAGCATCAGTCTTTTGCTTTTTGCTATCTTCTCACATGTAGTGGTTGAAGGGAAGAGGGAGAATAAGAGAGAGAAAAAGGGAGAAGATAACCCCATCATGAGGGACTACCATCAAGTTCAGTTCAGTTCAGTTAGCTTCAGTCGCTCAGTCTTATCTGACTCTTTGTGACCCCATGAATCGCAGCACGCCAGGCCTCCCTGTCCATCACCAACTCCCAGAGTTCACTCAGAGTCATGTCCATCGAGTCAATGATGACATCCAGCCATCTCATCCACGGTCATCCCCTTCTCTTCCCGTCCCCAGTCCCTCCCAGCATCAGAGTCTTTTCCAGTGAGTCAACTCTTCGTATGAGGTGGCCAAAGTACTGGAGTTTCAGCTTTAGCATCATTCCTTTCAAAGAAATCCCAGGGCTGATCTCCTTCAAATGGACTGGTTGGATCTCCTTGCAGTTCAAGGGACTCTCAAGAGTCTTCTCCAACACCACAGTTCAAAAGCATCAATTCTTCGGTTCTCAGCCTTCTTCACAGTCCAACTCTCACATCCATACATTGACCACAGGAAAAATCATAGCCTTGACTGGACGGACCTTTGTTGGCAAAATAATGTCTCTACTTTTGAACATACTATTTAGATTGGTCATAAGTTTTCTTCCAAGGAGTAAGCGTCTTTTAATTTCATGGCTGCAATCACCATCTGCAGTGATTTTGGAGTACAGAAAAATAAAGTCAGCCACTGTATCCACTGTTTCCCCATCTATTTCTCATGTGACATTGTACAGGAGACAGGGATCAAGACCATCCCCATGGAAAAGAAATGCAAAAAAGCAAAATGGCTGTCTGGGGAAGCCTTACAAATAGCTGTGAAAAGAAAAGAAGCAAAAAGCCAAGGAGAAAAGGAAAGATATAAGCATCTGAATGCAGAATTCCAAAGAATAGCAAGAAGAGATAAGAAAGCGTTCTTCAGTGATCAATGCAAAGAAATAGAGGAAAA